>VYZM01020551.1:202069-216389 GCA_013398915.1 Dromas ardeola
GCCGGTGGCCCGGCGCGGGGTCGCCACCGCCGTGGCCTGCAGAGCCTCCCCAGCCCCGGGCACGGCTACAGGCTGGCAAGAGGGGGAAGCCGCCGGGAGCCGTCCCGCCCAGTGACGGGCAAGCGCGTTTTAAGCCGCTTGGAAGTTAGCGCGGGTGAGAGAAGTGGCAGGGCATGACAGAATCCTGTGGAGCTGCGTGGAAACGGGAGGGTCCCTGACGGTGGGAGAGCACAGACCCACACAGAAGACGGGTACAGCAGCCTGCAGGCAGCAGCTTAGCCAGGGCATCACAGCTTTCCCGGTCTGCTGGCATCCACGAGGGCAGGCGGGATCAGTTAGTGACCGTGAGGAGACTGGGGACATAGCTGCAGACTGGAGACACAAAACTCTGGCAGGAATCCGAGATTAGAGACGCGATACTGTGCGCATCCAGCGATCTACTGCAGGCGCTGCTGAGGAAAACAGTATCAAAAGGACAGTGACTGAGTTAAGGCTTTATGGGGCACCACGTACCACATCGCCTGGGAAGGCAGTTCCCATACACCTCTTCAAGGAATATATCTCACCAAGTTAGTGAAACTCCCTCTGAGCAGAAAGACAGAAGGCACCTGTTGGATAGTGGTGTTAGAAGGGGCTGGAGAATAGCAGCAACCAGAGCTACTGCCACAAGGCGGAGACATGCTGACACCACCCACACTGGTGTGGTGCTAGGAGCTTGCCCAAGGCCCAGCTGGGAGACAATTAGGAAATGAGTGGGAGTAAGGTGTATTTGGAGCCGTTCCAGCACAGTCTGTGATATACAATTCATAACATTTAATATACTTTGAAACACAGACCTAAGAATTGATGTGTTAATTCCATAGTGAAAGGAAGATTATGGATCAGACCAAGCCACCACCAGATTCCCAGTGACTGCACTGGGCTTTGGAGCAGGTTCGGCAAGAGCTTGGTATCATCCAGAAGTCACGGAGTGACACTGTTCTCTCTGACACTGCGTGAACTCATTTTGACCCCTGAAATGGAAGAGATCGCTGCCTATTTTTAACCCATAGTAAGCCAATGAGAAAAAAAATAGCAATAAAACAACAGCAAGCGCATCAGTGTATTGCAGAAGGAGCTGAACAATGTAGAGCAGAGCAAGATGAGATGTAGATTCCAGGTCAAACAGCATGGAAGGGAGGAGGGGGGAAATCCTTCCCCCCAGTACCCTTTTAGGAAGCAGATCCTATTACTGCACTGGCCTAAATCTTAGCCCAACCAGTGTGAGCATCTGTTCAAACTAGAAGGAACTCTAATGATGAAAAAGACTTGCAGAAAAATTACTTCTACACAAAGCAGGGCAGTAGCAGAGGTACTGATGGAATGTGAAATAAGAAAATCAGCAGCGGGCTTTTCTTTCTGGGAGGGAGGACTGGTAAGTTACATTGCCACATTTTATCGCGAGAGATACATTCGGGCAAATCCAACTGGAAGTGTCAATTAAGTCATGCAAAAGTAGTTAAACAACAATGCATACACCCCACTCCGCAAAAGATTATAGCCTGATTTCCCAAGCAGGAATGTTATTAGCAATATCCCTTCCTCTCTCATTTGTTTTTTTGTTTTGTTTTGTTTTGTTTTTCTTTTTCTTTGTGGACCCTTCGCTTTTCTCCTATGATTATACCAAAATCACAGAAACAGTGTCACATTGTGCTAAGCAGACAGCAAACTGTTCGTTCCCTGAATGGCCATCTCTTCCACACACAACTCTGTCACATTGCCCTTGATACAGCCAAATCTCTGACCTCAGCCTCCCCTGCTACATCATGAAACAAGCCCAGAGCGGAGCACGCTGCCAAGTACAGACAAGTAAGGGAAGCAGAGGGAGTTTCTCAGAACAGAAGCAATATATTCAGAATAGCAAACATGCTCTGCCCCACTTGATCACTGTTGCTCCCTGCTACTGTATCTCTAGAGAGGTTTCCACCAGCTTAAGGAAATTAAACTTTATGGTTGGACTCTATCTGAAAGGTCTTTTCCAACCTAAATGATTCTATGATTCTAAAGAGGATGCAAACTTCACAGTGCTTTAAGATTGGCCGTAGTACTGCAGATTTATACTATACAGAACAAATGAGCTCCTGATAAGCACTGAGTATCAGTAAAGTCTTAGCTAAAAGCTAGGGCTACCTAAGAAGTTCTCAGGCACTTGGTCCCCAAAAATGCACTGAATGAGCAGAAAAGACCAGGGTTTCAAGCATCAGGCTGGAGTTATTTGGTCTACAACAGATGTCAGCTCAACAGACACCGACTCTTGAGACTTTGCAGGGCTGAGCAGTAGAGTCACCACAAAGAAAGGTATTTTGCTCACTTATTCCTGATGGGAAGTAATGATGAATGAAAACAAATAATGGCATGTTTTAATTCCAGTTGTCTGCTGGTGCTCCATACTTTTTATGGACACAAATAAGGCTGCTGCTCCATGACTGTCCCATCATGTATCCTCTACTCTCCACCACTTATGGCTACCAAACCCTTTGCACTCCTTTTTCTAACTTCTTACCTCATGCTACGTACCAAGATCTTCATGCCTCTCATTTCACCTAATATTACAAGCCAGGAATCCTTTCCTCCCAAAATTCATACTGCCCACATTACTGCCAGCCCATTTTGCTCTTTCCTCTCCCCATATACCCTGGCCCACTCATGCCCTGCATTCCCACCTGGAAATGCGGGTCCTAGCATTGTCTTGGACACCACAGCCCATGGAAGCTGTGAACTGCTGCTTCACCTGGGAACAAATCAGTGCATGTCAGCTGCTCTTCAGTAATAGGAGGTGGCTAACCTTTCTGTGAAAGAGATATAAGCTTGGGTTTGCCACGACACACCACATGGACAGATACCATTCCACAGCTGGTTTTAAAATTCGTCATAGCTGAAATTTTATCTATTTTCACTAGATATAAAATGTTGAAGAAATCACATTTCTTAGCAAAACTGAAATTGTAAGAAGCAACATCATACATGCATACTTATGATACACTTTTCACCTTGACGACAACCTATCAAAACTGTCTGTGTGACTTAGTCACTTCAGCATTCTCCAACCCACTGGGAAATGGGAGCGTTCACCAGCCCAAACACATGGTTACAAGATCAGCTCTTTGACGGGAAAATGTTGCAGTCATGTGGGCAGGATCTCTTGAAGAATTCTCCCTTCAAATAGTGGGGATCTTCTGTCTCAAGGAGTGAAACATTGGCAAACGGTTGAGAAGGTTCCTGGGTTTAAATTTGCTTCTTGCCTCCACTGTGCCCCAGTCCTATGGAGACAGTCACTAAACCTGCATCAATTTCCCAGTTCCTGTAGTCTGTAAATCAGCCAGAACTCCCCTTGACCTTGGTGGGAGGTTCGCATGATTAAAGCCAGCAGAAGAGAGACAGGAATGAAAAATCACATACAGGACCCCTTTCTTTTCTTTTTCTTTTTTTTAAGAAAAAAAGTATTTCTAGCAATGTGAAATCTTTTCTGCTCCTAAGGGCAAACTTTGAAAGTGAAATAACTGTTACACGCGTATATCCTATTATGTGTTAACAGGTTTCACACAGGTAACTTGCTCAAATCACTTTGAAAACATTTCCTTTAATATAGGAACACAGGAGATAGATTAAAAGCATGCAAGTCTCCTGCTGAATGCCAGAGGCTCTGGAACACTGAACTCAGCACTTTGTAAAATTATCTCCCTTCAAAAGGATTTTCTACTGTACTGATTGAAAAGGAAAAGAGAGGCAGGAGCCAAATAATGCTAGAGAGAATTCAAGTCAATTCCATTAGACATCCATATTCATCCTTCATCCTGCATCCTGCTCACACCACCCTCCACTCATCAAACAAACTCAGGTTTCAAACACCTGGCTGCAGGCTGGACAACTGCAGCACATCAGCTATGGGAGATGCTACAGCATCATAGAAATAGGCCACTAAAGGGCAGTAATCCCCAAAGGAATGGTTGTGGGAGTCACTGCCTCATTAGTTGGCCTGCACCAGCATGTCATGGCTGGTAGTGGTGCAGTGAGGCCAGAAATAGGGAAGGTGATGGCATCTCTGGCTTCAGGGCACAAAGCTGACCCTCTGTGCCCTAGGCTGGGGCCACCAACTCAACACCCCACAACTCAGGCAAGTCCACCACTGAAGAGCTGGCTTTCAAAGGCACAAGTTAGACTTAGAAGTCCAGAGCCAGTACATTTTCAAACTTGCCTGGTCTATTTCTGCATGCTCCTTCTCTCTCTGTAAAAACAGAAGTGTAGTTGCCCTCTTTCCCCGGCATACCTTTAGCTACACCCACTCCTGAAGGGTATACATGTCTAACTATGTGCCTATACAGTAATCAGCCTGACAGGACCCTGGCCTTGGCTGTGACCTTCCTAGAGCTCTACTTACCTGAAGGCCTCCAACCCGTCATTTGGAAACCACAATCAGGCCTATTCATAAAGAAAAACTATAAATAACAGCAAGTTTGGGATAATTACTCAAAAAATTTCATGCATTTTAGTTCTTCGATTAAAATTTTTCATACAAATCCACTCTCATTACAGATGGTGAGAGCTCTGTGGATATCTAGACATTTCTATTTCTATCACACTGATCATTGTGTTATACCAGAGCACCGAGCTGCACGTGGGCTCCCTCTCTCAGGATTTAGTCTGCTGTATTTTAAGAATCTTGCTGTCAAACACCTCAATATAGGATGTCAGCTTCCTTTCAACTTTTAGCCAAAAGGCTTCGTATCACTAAGTTGGGCTGCAGTATGAGTAAGCATGTATTCTAATAAGGGAAAGATACGACCTGAACTTCTCCTAAGCTATGAAGATTGGAGGATTGTGCCATATAGCTCTGGGCACCTCCAGCCTCCCTTGAAGCCTGTGGCAGCAAGATCTCTCTGGATCAAGCCTTCACTCATTGAGAAGGTAATTCTCCTGAGGTTTTCAGTAAGGTCTATTTTTCACTCCTGACACTGCTTCTATGCTACTAATGTTAGGGTTTCTGCCAAATATGTGAGGCTTCCTTTCCTGTCCTCTTTTTCTCATTTTTTCTTTAAAAAAAAAAAAAAAAAACAACAAACCCACAGTGATGGGTTCAGTTTTCCTTTTTTTTTTTTAATTTAAAATGATTGGTTTTCTATGTTATTTTTATATAGCACCTTTCATAGCCCAGAGTAGGAGTGGCTCAGTGGAGCTAGATCAGGCATAGCAGTGGTCAAGAAAGGTGTTAGGAGACTGGATACCCAAAGCACTTACTATAAGCACTAAGCAACTCTGAGGCTGTATCTATGAGCAGTACATTGAATACTGACAAGTTCCTTAGGAAAAACAGACCTCAAGCTGTCAAGACTGCTAAAACTCAAACTCTCACTTAACTTTTCATGCTCAAAGGCTGTCTTTCGTTCCTTGTATCTGTGTTAAGAAACACTGCCAAAACCAATGACTGATGCTGGTACAAGCAGGATAGAAATGAAATGGAGGAATAAAAGACTGAAAAGAATAGAGGACTTGTCATAACAATGTGGGATTTTAAATCTGTAGTTAAGATTTTTTTCAGTTCAAATAGTATCAGTTTATAGAGTGCCATCTACTTAAAGACAAGTAGCTGACAAAGTTTTAGAGTTAAAAGTGCATTTTGTCATGATAAATCAAGTTAAGCTTCCTTGCTAAAATAAAGTACACAGGATTCAAAGGTTGCCATGAATTACAACAACAAGAAACTGTAGGTAATACAGCTTCAAAAGGGTGTCTGGACCAAATCTTAGGCTGACATAAGTCAGCATAGCTTTGAGAAGTTAATTTACTTTAAGCTACCAAAAATCTGATTTATAATGAATATTCCTAGTAGAAGTAAGAGACTCGTTTGTTTTCTGCATATAAAAACCACCCAAATTAACTTTATTTATTCTTATATGTACTAATTAGTGATACATAAGTCTCAAGCCCTTACTAGATGTAAAATACATATGCTCCATTACAACAGCAGCCTTTTCAGTTGGGAAATATTAAATCATTAAAAAATTATGACTCTTCAGTCTTAATGGCCAGTCAACAGGAAACACTGTAAACGTGGCCTGCTGGTGTTATTTTTCCCACTGAATAGTCACCTTTTGACAACTGACTTTACAAGCATTCAGTAGAAATGCATGCAAGGCATCCAGAGTAATCAGCTGCCAGCAGAACCTACACCCACCTCAGAAGCCCCATGAGGCTCCCTGAGAATTGTTTATAAAGTAAAAGGTAAGACTGGAGGCTCTTTACAATAACAAGAGAATTACAATGCAGCGGCCCACTGCAGCACAAGGAGCTGATGATGGATGGAGTATCATTCTTTCCTGAGTGACAAGTAAATGAGGCAAATACAATCTCACTTTTAATACAGTTGTCAATTTGTAAGCTAACCTGAAAAATCCCTTATGCAAAAAGCACAGTATTATACAGAAGGGCAGGCACATTAATAACAAGTCTTTTCGCTTGTTGCACGTAATATCTGCGTGGTTTTGCAAGGATTTAGGCCTTCTAGAAACTTGGTTGCCACTACACAGACACAGGCTCCAGATAGTCCCCACTTCTGCCAGGATCACTCACTATATTTTACAGTGCTGTGTCAGTTCTCATTTTTATTAATGTTGCTGTCGCTTCCTTTAAAACAAAACTCTAGAAACTGCCAGATCCAACTGATTTTCTTGACATCTCCTGAATTTTTCTTTTCTTATTTTCCTTGCACTGCACTTGCTGTCATCTCTCCATTGCTTTCATTACGATTTAATACTTACGGATTAGCTAGGGATCATGCTGTCTTATTAAACTGAGGAAAATGATAAAGAAAAAAAAAATTATAGCAATGTAACAAGTACTACACAATTCAGCTGTCTCCCACAATGTTACTTTTCAGGCCTGTGCTGGGTCATCCTGAGAGAAACTGAGCATTTCCTTAGATCACACCATCTTCCTGGGACTCTCAGGAAAGCCACGCTTCAAAGAATAACACACTCTATTTCCCTACTGTATGCATGGAACTCCAGGGCTTTTTCCACATTGCTTTAACTGAGGTTCCTTTCTCACATTGCGTATTACCACTCAAATTTTTCCAACAGCTTAAGTTGCATGTCATTTTATTTTCTCTTGATGGAACCCATCCAGGACATATGCGCTCAAGGGAAAGAACAGCATCATTGAAATTATCTTTCTTTCTAAAGAGGCTTCTGGCCTCCGGACCTAATCCAGCTGCCACTGTTAATGTCAGAATGGGGTCGGGGGCCACACGAATATACATGGTCTATATCCAGCTTCATATTCTCTTTAAATCCTTTTGCATTACCTTTTGTTGAAATAATTTGTAAAGCATCCTTATTTATTCATCTATGAATTTTATTTACTCACTTGAACTACTCACAAAGGCTTGGTTCAAGTTAGGCTAGTACTATAATGATCTACCAAGAATACAAAATAAAAATGTTTAGGAATGGGTCAAAGATGCAAATGTCTTGAGGTAATAATACAAAAGTTCAGAAGCAAGGCTTTGGGAATGTTTTCTGCAAAGAGTTAGAAAGACCACAACTGGACAGAATGAGGCTGGAGAATGCAATAATCTCACAGTCTTAATCCAGTAAGGATTTCATTATATTTGAAAAGTAAATTGCATTTCTTACATATGGATTCATAGCTACATATTTAAGCCCTTATTTGAATATAAGTGTGTACTATAAGAGCTGAAATCAACTATTGATCCTACAAACAGAACAGGTAAAACAGATTGCCTGCTAAGTACATTTATAGGACAGACTTCAAAACCAAGAAACTTCATGGTTATACTGGAAATACTGAAAGTTCTGTTCATTCCAACACTGAGAATTCCTTTGTCCTCATTCTAATCTGCCAAAACATCTTACTGCAATAATACATTCTGATTTTATCATCTCTCACTTCAGCGTGGTTTCTGACACTTTTAGAAAGCTCCCTGCAATGTATTTCACTGGGGAAAGGATGTCACTAAATCCAAACACAAGAGAGATCCATACGCATATACAGACAAAGCCTATGTTTGCACCCAAAACTTTTGATTCTTACAAATTTCTGAGTGAATGTGTTTGTAGGGTGGTAGAATGAGAATACACACTTCATAGTCACAGACAGGAATGTACGTCACTAAATGTTTTCCAGCTCAAATAATATATAATTAAATTCAAACCCTCTCTTTGTACCTGCAAGAATTGCCTTACAGAAATGTAGTGCATACAGTATACCTGTGAGCACATGCGAGTCAGACATGCTTGCCAAAATGCAATGCCAAGGTTGATCGGGGGCCTCTTGCTTCACAGCAGTTAAGTTGAGGAACCACATTACTCACGTTGCCAGCATGAAAACAGATGTTTGCTTCATGCCTAACTAACATTTCCAACTACCAGCACTCCAGGGCCAGCTCCCAGTGAAACCTGTCACGAGTTTTGTCATTGATCCCACTGGAGTGAGAGCAGCTCCTCTACCTGACCTGTACAGAAAAAACAACAGGAGAACTTTCCACTAATCATCACCCCCATTAAGGCTGAGAAGCTCAAGCCCCTTCCATACATATACGACTGACCTGCAAAAGAGGTCATCTGAGTGTCTGTATGGGAAACCCTGTATCATCTGTGTTACTGAGGCCAGGGTGCATACTTACTCAGGAAGAAGAGAAAGTATATTCTAATGGATATTCACAAGTGAGTAGGGGAAAAAAAGTCAGCAAGAATATTTTGACCCCAAAGTAGTTAAAAGCCTTCCTGATAAATCTCAATAAGCTAATGAATGACCTAGTATACCTGTTTTGAGCTTAATGGTCAAAACTGAAGAAACAATCACTGTGACAGCCTCAAGCATTTTCTCAAGGGATAAGAGAACTGTTTAAGCAAAGAATCTAAAAGTGCTAAATAATTAAAACTGTCATATTTGCACTGAGGATGTTTGCTGAGGAAAGGAATGTCACTATACCTAATACTTGATTCCTTTCTTGATCAATGAAGACTAAGTATTCAAGCTAAAGCTAAGCTATTAGAGCAATACTAAACCATTTTCAAATACATTTAACATTTTTGGAGAAGGAAAGTTATAGCCCTCATTTGAGTCTGATCTTTCTCATATTCTCCCCCAAAGCATACTAGTGTTAGAATATCTATTATGTACATTATATGAGAAAAAGTTGTTTTCTGCTCTGTTCAATTACTTTTGCTCTTTTTCATTTATGCTAAATAGCATTCAGTCAGAAAATAAAATCTGAAATATAAGGTGTAAAGGGAGAGGGATTCTTTTTCATCCTAAGAGTTGTAAGCACATAATAAACAAACAAACAAAAACAAGTTGTTAAAAGCTCGGTTCAAAGATGAGAAGTTGGAAATCGGTATTCTTAGTGCTTATCTTTCCTGTGCCCCTAACGTGCTGCATGACATTGGTTAAGCCTTCGAGGCAGGGATAGTCTCTTCCCATACATTTACATTACATCTAGCACATCAAGACTTCCAGGCTGTACTGTAATATAAATATACGTCATTGTAATTTTCTTTAATGGTAGTCTATAGACATACCTGCATTTTCAAAGCACTGCAAAGGGATTTACCCATGCAGCCCCCACTGATTTCACTGGAAGACGGTTTCCTCCTGACATACCCATTTGTAGTTTGGGTGTGTGCACATAAAAAAGAAGAAGTTGGATAAAGTAGTCAAAGCAGCTTAACCCAGCATCGGCATCTATTATTCAAACAGACCACACCACAGTCGTCCCAAATGGATCACACAAGCATGTAAGTATCATCAGCGATGTGAAGCAAAGAATTACTCCAGATTGCATATGTCAGCTGTACTGGTTGCATAGGGGGCATTCAGAAGCAAGACAGTACACATCAGATGCAAGAAATGGAAGGAAGTGGATCAAGCGTCCACAGAGCTTGTAGCTTACAGGAGCAGATCAAGAGCTCATTACTCTTCTCAAAAGTCATCTTTATCAAAAGTGCCAGTTCCTTCAGTGGCTTCAACAGAAAACCTGTAAGCAAGAAGCTTTCTCTTATGTCTAAAGCTGTTCAGATACAAACTAAGCAACTTTCTTTCAAATAAAAGTCTAAGTCTACAAACTATTTTGACTAAAGTCTGAATACTCCTGCTAATAGGTAGTTTTTCAAGCGCTTCATTCTATGCATGCTAACTAGGGATGATTTGGTTATTCACAACATGATTTGGTTATTCAGCTTTATACTTTCAGGAAAAACTAGGTACAAAAGAAAAAAGCATCCGTGAGAGAGTGACCTGTAGGGTCAATAGCACCTTCCACTATTCATGTATCTGTAAAGGCAAGCAAGTGTTACAGAAGTAACTGCAATATTAGCAGTCAAATTATGTATTGACTTCATCAATGTTTGTTGAGGCAAAATGTTAGAAAGCAATAAGTATAAGGGACCAACAGCTAAATCTCACAAAATAAGATTAACAGGAACATAGGAAGAGGAGCCGGGAAAGCAGCGTTGCTGTTCAGCATCACAACAAAGAGTAACTTCTCCAGACAGCGATGGCTCAATAGATTACCAGTTGCAGCCTGCCTTTACTCATCTCACTTAGACTGTATTCTTTTGAACTGTAACCTCAGGAAAAATAAGTAAATTGTCCTGAGAGTGATCTAAAAAGTAAAAGCAACTTCACTGTGGAAAACCAGAAAAATACCCTGAATCCGAATCCCTACACTTTTTCCATTTAAATGCTTTTGAAAGGAATTAATTCTGTGTCTCAAATACGGTTTTCGAAGAATTCCTCCACTTTCCTGCTATATGAATTATGGAAGCAGGAAATCCATTTTCATTTATTTGTTTTAGATTCGAAGTATTCACAATAAAGTTTTGCATCATTTTATTTATTAAAAATATCAGGGCTGCAATTTCATTCTGGTAGCTCAGCTCAAAAAAAAAAGAAACAAAAAAAAGAAACAGACACCCCACTATCCAACCCTATAATGGGAAATGCTGTTCTTATCACAAAAGACTTGGTAATTCACTTGTACATCGCAAAAAAAAGGAAGAGAAAGAATTTCATGTGAAATGCCAGAATACAGCTTATTTCCCAACACTTGGCCTTGTAATTCTTTTGCAGTGGGTAAAAACAAACTAGTCTATACCTGGGCTTGGACTTTTCAATACAGCCTAAAATGTTAAGCTCATAAATCCCCTTTTAGAGGTTATATGGCTGTTAAGAGTATCATCAACTTTGTATTTTTGCAATTAATAAAACAGATCAAAGAAACCGATGCTACACAGTGATGTTCCGGATAGCATTCTGTCGAGGAAGTTTGTGCTTCAGAAGCAGAGCCTGCTGACAGCTGTGCATTGATCCAGCAGTATAGAAACATCCTCTGGATTACAGAAGATGATGTTTATTACATTTTAAGCTTTAAATTGTGCGATATGCTCTTTTCAGAAGTTGTAGAACACCTCATATATCACTGCTCTGTGGGGAAGGGAATGAAGAGAGGAACAACTGTCCTTCCCTCCAATTTGATATTTTAATGACGCAGCCTCTCTGCATGTCACTGTTGAGGCTTGCAGGTCTGCAGGCACAGTCAACTGAAAGAGGAGATTTGCCTTCGCCAAGTAGATGTCTGAAGTAGGCTGTAATGCCACTGCCTCCTATTGCCTCATGGAGATGCAGAATATATCATCTGCTGAGTTTGCACTTTCATTTTATCACCCTCTGTAGTTGTTGAACTAATGCATACTTCCTCATCTCCCTTTCTCATGGAATAATTAAAAGAAGGAGATGAAGGAGGCAGAGCACCAGGCAGTCAAGTTCAGTGACTAATGGCACCAGAGTGAAGGAACCTGATTTACTTTGTGACGCTGCTACTGCCTTGCTATATAACCTTAGGCGAGGCACTTGACTTCTTTATGCCATAGCATCTGTAAAAATGAGATAACAGCACTACCTTCCTCTGCAGGATGGTTTAAGATCCTTGGAGGAAAAGCAAAGGGTTGCATGCATTCAGTTGTCTTTTGGGATTCAGCACGGCAGGACCCAAACTTTTTTTCAGATAGGTGCTTATGTGCTTAAACTCTCAAACTTTTGAAGCTTTGGTGGCAGTTTCCTGAGTCTGCAGACAGCCTGAAACAAAATTCCCGAGGGCTAAACTTGAGATCTAACAATGTAAATTTCTAATGCCAGCTTTCTAACCACAGATTATATACATACTCATCTGATAGGCTTTCCCTACCAAAGTCAAGTGTTTGTCTCCTTAATCTTAATCTTACTGCCTCCAACCAAAGTGCCAACATCTTCGTTCTCTCTCTGGCAATGCTGCCTTGGGGGCTTCACTGGGGCAGCAGAGCCAGTTTTCCATACACAGAGATGTGGTCAAGGAAAGATGGGACGATCACCTTCCAATTTCATTGCACAAAGCCAGGCTTGGGTGCTGGATAGATACAGGCAGTCAGACAAGTTGGAGCAGCTTGACCTGTGGGAAGCATAAGATGTCTCTTCACATCACACCCTGCTCTTCCTGTGTTGTTCTTTGCCAGAACAAAGTAGGATCAGACATTCCCATAGGAAATACATGTAAAATGAGATCAGAACTAAATGGCAAAGGCAAAGAACCACCAGTAAAGCAGCCAGACAATTTCTCATTGTCTCATTAACCCTTCTGCTGCACCTGATTCTGCAGAAGACAACAAGGAATTTCCAAGTTGCTGGTAAGAGCAATAAGGCTTTTTCTATTCCTACTTTCCTGGAGGTTTTTTGTCTTGGTCCTTTCAGAGGCAAAGACTGAATCGTACATCCCATTCCTGTTCAACACCCTGTCATTCTGGGGCAGTGTGAGCTGTTGGGTTTGTCCCAGAGTCCTTACAAGCCCCTCCATCAAGGCCACTTTGTTCTCTTACAGGACTACCATTGCTGGGTCACCTTCCTCTGCCCTGGAGTGAATGATGCTTTTAGGCATAATCGACACACTGAACAAAAAGACTGCACACCTCAGGAATGACCTTCCGTAAGCAAACACCTCGTTCTATACAGAGAAAGCATAGCGATCTAGCACTTCTGACACATCAGGACAGCAAAATGACTTTAGCGGTGACAGACTTTACCATTGGACAGGGATATGCAACTTTAATGTAAGGCGACTGGGGTCAGAAAGCAAAACTCAGCCTGTTACCAGCACCCCTATCTTGTGTGCACTTATTGCAATGTGCAGTGGCCACCTCGGTTTGGAATCGTTTAACCTGCAATAATACAGGAAAGGGACGTTAGCAACGGGCACATGATCCGCGTGATCTTCAGCTCCAGGAATGCTGGCATTCGGTGGCCCCTCAGCCCACTTCCTCACGGAACAGGACGCTGCACGGCAGAAACCACCGCAGTAATTAGCTGCCTTACATAGCCAGAGTGGAAGGCAGGCTGTCTTCCCTAGGACTATTCCTTCCAGGTAAATACAGAAAAAGCTAGAGCAGCAGCTGCCCACACTGAACCTGTGTGCTTTAGGGGAAAGGAGGACATTAGGCTGCAGAATTGTTAATTCGCTATTTTGTGTGCCCTAACTTCACTGTTTCCAACAGCAGAATTACAGTAGTTAGGCTCCAATACCATAATTCCACTCTATTCTACTGACTGGGACATGAACCTTATTCACACAAAAATCCTCTTTGCACAGCACACCAATTTTATTGGCTCTAAAAATCACGGAGAAGGTACAGATCAGCCTTCAGGTTTTAGAGCATTTACCCCCTTTACCCATTTTAATACCTTTTAACCATGCAGAAAAGCATAGGTCCATGAACCCCTGCGATGCAATCGCACCATGAAAATCAGTGCCACAACCATTTTTTACATCTCCTCATTCTAATCCACGCTCGGAGGCCGATCCTGTTCCCATCAAAGTACACTGCAAGCTCCCATTAAAATCTGGCTCAGCTAGTATTTTAATAACACTTAGCCATTCCCGTCCTTTGCATATTTCATCTGCGAATTGCTTTACAAACATGAACTTCCTAATTACAGGCGGATGATTTACTAAAACTGGAAATTCCTCACTAGTTCTGGCTTTCGCTTTGAAGCTCCAGGATTCGCTCTTGTCCCTCGGCAGTTTGGAAGATCCCTCGACGCCGCTCCTTCGCGGCAGAGGCAGGGCAGAGAGGAGGACGCGGCGACGACGGCGGCGGACCTGCCTTGAAGTTTCCGTGCCGGCGGATTTCGGCGCGGAGTTGCCGGGGCGGCGCTGCCCGCGGGCGGCCGGCCGCCGCCGGGGCGTGAGCCGCGGGGGGCGCCCACGTGGTGGGAGAGGAAAACCCGGCGGCGGCGG
>VYZM01020551.1:217919-275412 GCA_013398915.1 Dromas ardeola
AGGAGCAGGCGCGGGCGCTGCGCAAGGACCGCGCCGACAACGACGAGGACTCGGACACGGGGCTGAGCTCCATGCACAGCCAGGACTCGGACTCGGTGCCCGTCTGCGAGTCCCTCGTCTAGCGCTCGCCCGCCCCGCCGGGCCCCGCAGCGCCAGGGGGAGAGGGGCGGGCTCCGGCCCGGCTCGCAGCGAAACCGGGCACGGCACGGGCGGCGCGGTCTCTGCCCGGTGCTCTTCCCCTCGCCCGTCGCCCGCCGGGCAGCGCGGCACAAGCTCGCCGCCGGTGCGGGAGGAGCGAGGCCGCCGGGGCAGAGGGAGGTGCAGGACCGCGGGCAGGCGGGAGAACTCCCGGTGCAGGAGGCAGTCGCACAGAGGAAACATTTTAATTTTAGCTCTTGAGTTTAAACTTGTTCTAACTAGTCGTCCGCGGGCAGCGTTTAGGCTGGCTCGCCGGTACTTTTATCTAAGGAAGAGAAACCCACAGCGTGTTTTTGTTTCATTCACGTCTGGGATTGCTCGCTTCTTAAATCCTGCCGCCTACTTCCCTCCGAAGGTTTTCTTGCCGGGCCTTTTAATCCTACGGTTCCCCACGATATCCCCACTGGAGCGTCGGCTAGTTCGGATAATCTCTTTGCGAGTAAAACGCCGGGACGCAGGCTCGGGAGGGTGAATCAGTTATCTCAACAGTTTCTCAGCGTTGCAAACTTCGATGGTGGGTTATACTGGCTGTCATTTACAAACACACCCGGCGCCTTTACATGCAAAAAGTCACTGAGACTAAAGCTGCTGGTCGCTTTAAAGCTATGGAGGAAAAGAGGTGTAAATACTACTGAAACTGACACTGGGATCTCCCAGGGCGAAAGCTTTTGGAAGGTACTGCAGTTCCTTTTCGCAACGAAAAGGGGTGATAAATAACTTTTTTTTTTAAAGAACAAACTAAATCAAAATACAGATTAACATTTATTAACTCTGCTCTGCGTAGTGCTTTTTCTTATGCATAGATAAGAGTGCTTTGTTTAAAGGCGTACTAAAGAAATATATTAGTATCAATGTTCATTTGACAGTCATTGAAAGGAATTAGCAGTGCCTGTGTGTACACAGCCTTCAACTACATTTTTTCACTAGGCTAGCTGATATTTGGCTGTGCTTGGCTGTAGGTAAACAAAGTACAGAATCAGCTTGAGCTACTGTTTTTAATAGTATAGTTCATATCAGGCCAAGAGACATGACGATAAAAGCATGACTCAAGCCCTGCCTGCACTACAGCTTAA
Source organism: Dromas ardeola (assembly GCA_013398915.1). Taxonomy (NCBI): domain Eukaryota; kingdom Metazoa; phylum Chordata; class Aves; order Charadriiformes; family Dromadidae; genus Dromas; species Dromas ardeola. The sequence goes on from VYZM01020551.1 coordinate 219,191, forward strand.
TCTTTTCAGTTACACCAATAAAAAAAAAATACAGCATCAGCTGTAACATGCATTTCACTTAAATGCCAAATCTTCCTCTGCATCTTAACTCTTACCAAAAAGATATGATCTGCTCTTACAATAAGAGACATTAAGGATTCTTGTATTCCAGAATAATTGCAGAAACAGTTTAAGCAGTTAGAGACCAGAGAATGTTTAGTCAGGTCCGACTGACGTTGTGAACTTTTTAAAACTTACGAGATTATTATTTATGTAAGGCTATTTATGAAAGTTTTCATTTAACGATAAGAAAGTATAAAAGAGGGGTACACCAGTAGACCAGTTCTTTAATTTTCTTTAAAAACCTCACAGCTTCCTCACCCGAAGACCGGGTTCTACTCTTTTGCAGTGTTCTTGCTGGTAGGAATTCTGTTGGGCAACAGACAGCTAGACTCTGCAACCGGTCCGTTTGAAAGCAGAGAAATACTGTCTGTGGATTTGTTGAGGCTGTACAATTCCCTGTATGCTATCATTCTTGATAAACGTTATGCCACTGAATCAGTCTCAGTTATAACAAACTGGCTTATTTTAAACACTGATTATATAATTGTTTTTCATATTTTAGTCAACCTTGGAAAATATTTAAGAACCTATTTTTAGAGCTAATAAAACTCTTAATAAGACTAAATAAGTGGTCCCAATTGAGTGTGATTAAAAAATACATACATACATACATATATATATATATTTCTCAGGTCTGGGATGTTGTGTTTTCTTGTGGTGTCATTTACCCTCTTGCAAACTGAGTAGAAAGATCCACCAAGTCAGACCTCTCCAGTCTGTCTCATGACAACATTGTCCCATCTGATGACACAAGGGGCTCCCTCAGGTACAAGTTACAGAGTGTGTGTTCCTCAGATGTAGTCACTGCAGGGGCAGTGTAGTGGCATTTAGAAGTGTTGGCACGTGTCCAGACTGAGGAATTTCATCCCATTCTGCAATTAAAAATATTTATATGGAAGTAGAGCTGAAGAATTAAGTTGGGGGGTGGGGGAGCCATGTTGTTGCCCTGCATTATATTAACCAGCACGGATGCAATGGGTGGGTGATGCAAGTACCTGTTGATAGCTTCTCTGGTGACTGATGTAAGCAATAAACCCGAAACTGCTTTACGTAAGTTCTCCCATTAGCCACACCAAGCAAATAAAAAGCAAGCACATTATAGAAATAAGCTGCAACAGGCCACACATCATTATACTATTGATATAGGGGTCAGGTATTTTGCGAAGCGCGAGGTAAAGGAAGCCAAGAAATTCAAAGTTACAAAGCAAAGTCTGTCTACTCATCCTCAGCCAGGAAAAGCCTTAAAACCAGGACAAAACCACTTTTGCTCTAGGTTGCTGAAGGACACACTTGTAGGGCACGATGTTGTTCTCGGTACCCTAGATAGGATGCGTGTCCTGCAGTAGATCATGACTCTGCTAAGCTGCTGGCCCCTGTCCCATAAGGACAGGGGTGAGAACACTGCAGGTGGTACCGTAGTCTCAAGGTTTTGGTGGGAGCTGCAGTGACTTCCTATGAGCACATTTGAATGTGTTCCTATATTGTGCAGGTGAAATTGAGTATATTTATTTGATATTTGAACAGTTACAAATGCAACTGCAATGGGCTCAGTTTTTGTTCCTGTACACAGACTGAATTCAAACATCTTCACAAATCCCTCTCTCTCTCAAACCATTATTAAAACATTAGTATACAAGAGGAAATCACTGTTTGCATTGGACCAGGTATTTCTCCCTTCCCATCTTCTGGACTTGTATATCCTCACTTAGATAATAGAGACAAGCCACAAGATGCTTGGCTTTGACAGGGAATTTGGCTCTGGGGTTTTGCTGGGCACATAGCCAAGGGTTAGGAAAGCTGATTCAGAATCACAGGTAGAAGGGCAGGATTTTTATCTCCTTTCCAGTTCTGAGAGAATGGAAGAGAAAAAGAGCAGAAGAAGAAACCTGACCAACATCATGACAGAAGTCTACCTTCCAGCACTGCCAAGAGAGAGGTGAAAGCTCTAACCAACACCTGCTTTATTACTTTTTTTTTAAATACCTTTCTCTTCTATCTTCCAGAGTCAAATCCAATCTAATCTTTGTCTCACCCTAAAACCAGACAAGCAGATACAGATAGCCATGAATTAAATAAAAACCTAACAGAATTATGATCTATTTAAGATAAATCTATGTATAGTACCACGTTGCCCTATTTATTCAACACCCTATCTGCTTCTCAAAGGAACCATCAAGAACCAAGGCCGCCAGGCCTTTCTTAGACACAGTACCTACAGAAATCAAAGGGAGTTTTGTCCAGGAGACCTAATCAGAGTTGAATCAGGCCTTAGTTTCAGGCACCCTTTAAACAAGCATTATCAAGCACTACTACACAAGTCCGGTCTATTTGCAGCCCTTGGCCGCATTTTTTCTGACCCTACATGGCACTTTCTTTTGTGCCTGTACAAGAGTTTGTGGGACCAGATTGTGAACCAGATCAGGAAAAAAACTGATGCGCTGTAATTTAGACAAGTCCCTGATGTGTCTCTATGTACAGTCACACAAACGCTTACGCCAATGACACGGTACAGTGGTAAAAATGAGACATTGAAGGCAATGCTGACTTGCTTGTTGGCAAAAGCTTAGTTCAGCCTGTAAACATCCCCTCACAGTCTAAAGAGAAGGTTTCTGGTGGAAGACTAAGGCTGGAGCTGAAGCTTCATTGACACCAATTACACTCACCTATATTAAACCCAAAATAAGACAGATAGTCCAACTTTTAGCCTTGACCTTGTTTCAGAAACCCACTATTCAAACAGTATTATCAGAATGAAGACTCTGTGTCAAATTCAATATATTTCTAGTCCTTAACACATGTAAGAGATCTGCCAGTTTGAATAAGCACTTTGTAGGGATATCATTTGATGCCTTAAATGGGGAGGGAGGAGGGGAAGCAAATACATTTACTGTAATGAACACCACTGACATGCAAAATGAATGACCTATTAATTATTGCCATTTATTCTAAAGCAGCATGTAGCCAGCCAAATCAGAGTCTGGTTGATTTACAGTGACAGCTCCTTTTCCAAAGAACCTACAGTCTTGGTTTCAGACAAGATATAGTTGAAGGAGGGAAGCAAGTAAGTGGGTGTGAGAGAAGGAAAACACGTCATCAAGCTTTAATATTGACTGCTTGCATGAAACATATCTTCCAGGTTTACTTTAAAAATAGTCTTTGTGCCTATGTCTGAAGAGACATGCACACAGACCTCCCTTCCTCCCAAATTCTACACTACTTTGGGCTTCCCCCTTCCCCTTTCATTTGCAGTGAGCTGGGACTGCAGCTCAATACATGAAAAGAGCAGCACAGGCCTTGAAATAAAATAACAGGTCTGGTGAGCTATGCTGGTTACTGAGTTGAAATACAAGCCATTGCGGATTGTTGGAAGCAGTTGTCCTTTGAAGTCACTTGATATTATTGCTCCTGAGCTGGCATACAAAGTTTAAAGAAATGAGCATCGCAAAGTGCAGGGAGTCTGCACGGATGTTACTTCTTTTATACAAACTCACATTGCTAAATGAACTTGGAAGCTTAACAGAAAGGGAAAGATTAATAAACTCAAAGCAAAATTTGGCTCTATATGCAAATTAGCCAAGTATCTTCAAGCAGAATTGTCAAATAGTATTTTAAAAAAATACTGCTTGCATAATTTAATACATTACTTGTGTAAATGCACCTTCCATGCAGGGTGGATTGTCACACACTTTCACACGTTGAATAATGCAAGTGAGCCGGCCATTGATTTCTTAGAATGTACAGTACTAACTTTAGCAGGGCATTAGAATACACCCTTAAAATATAACTTCTGCAGGCTTTCCACACTACCTACGTATTAGTTTGTTTATACTTTAAGCGTTATTTGGGAAGTTTTATTAAAATCCCCTTCCCTCAGTTTTGAAAGTGTTCCAGAAACCCACTGATGTTCCATGAAAAAATAGTTTCCTTCCCAATAACTTTTTTCCTCCTTCCTGCCAACCTTCCCTACTCATCAGCATCCGCTCTGAATCTCATGAATAGTCTCCTTCAAATTGGTGAGACTCCACGGATTTAGGATCCTACTTAGTAAGAAACCTGAAGAAAGTAAGTTTCTTTCTAAGTCTTGGCAACAACTCATTATTTGTGTAGTACATAGCAATCTCAGCAGTATTTTTGTAGTTCTTTATGTAATAACATGTCATATGGATTAAGGACATACTCTCACCAGCTGTTTTATGCCACCATTGCTCAACTCCCTTCTTGCCTGCCTCTCCTTTTTTTTTTTTTCTTAAAAACTTTAAACATGTTTCCAAGTTACCTCCCAAATTTTCCCCTTCTCCTAATTTGAGGCAAGTACTGTGCACAGGAGGAGGGAGCACATCTCCACAGATGATATTCTGGGGAGAACATTACTGTGGAGCAGTGGGGTAGGGAGATACAGTTTCTATTCATGGTTTGAAGAATAACTTGAGTAATGAGTGGTATCTTATTTCCCTTGGAGCATAAGCTTTTGATGAAGATATTTACTGTGTGATTGTACACCATCTGGCAGAAGGAGGCCTAATCTACTTGAGGCCTTCTAGGTACTGTTATAATGAAAGCATTTAACAATTTCATTCATCTGTGCCTCAGTTCCCCTAACGTTGAAATGTGTATGCTTCCCTTTTCTGAATGGTTTCAAATCAGTTTTCCCATTTAAAAGCCCAGTAAAACCACTACAGAGTGATGTCAGAACACAATCCTGCTAGGTCAGTCTTGGGATTTTATTGAGTTTACCAGGGGGAAAAAAAACCAACAAAAAAACCCCTCTGTGACTCATAGAAAGAGCTCTTACATATCTGAAACATACTATCATCAGCTTAACAAGCACTGCACTTCACATGGCTTAATTATGTGATTATTTAGTCTATTATCTCCAAAAGAAATACTTTTCATCAGTCAAATTGTGCTCATAAGCAGGTCTTTAGAAAATGTGTTAAAAGCCTTTAGGAAAAATATTTAATCCCTGTTTCAATTTAATGTAATCCCCTTGTTTTAATCTCTTACAGTGTATTTTTTTTTTTTTAACATGTAATCAGGCTATTAGTTTATGCATTTAATTATCAGTGTAGCCTAATAGTTGGGTGGTTGTTTTTTTTCCAGCCTTCCACTGAATCTCCACTTGATAGACGTATTTTAAGAACAGACAAAAAGTGATTTTGGGAATTGAGAGAGACGTGGATCACCTTCTGAAAACGTTGGTGCTTGTTCTTCCTACCACTAACACAGAAGCAAATGATTTGCTTTCAACTGCGAACTTCTAGCTTTTTTATGTTTCCCTTTCTTTCACAGTTGCTCTTCACTTTCTCACAGTAAGGTCTCTCCGTAATTCTACTACAAGTTTCCTTTCTGAAGTGACCGTATGACTCATGAATCACCGGTAGGTTAAAAGCTTACAGCCATGATTATCATCGTTTTCTATAATCCTGTCCGTGCACATTTTGTATGTCTGTATCTCCTACTTTTCCTGCTTTGTCTCAAAAAAAATTAATATTACTCTGACCAGGTAATAGAAGGTCAGGCACTCAAATTTTGCCATCCTTCAAATGAAGATACAGCACACACAGCTCCAGGTGTCCTGTATCTGTAACACACAGAACAGTACATACAGCTGTGCGCCATCCACAGAAATGAGCCGATTAGAAATGTGTTTCCTAGGCCAATACAGGAAGAGGCAGGTCTGAAGTCAGCATAATGTAAATTACTTATTCTTAGCTCTGATACAGGTAACTAATGATCTTCAGCAGATGATTCCAATGTGAAACAGAATAACCTGATCTTCTGATTATTTTGAATTAATTTTTACATATTTACTGACTTCAGGGTGTGGATTTTTAAAAACAGTATCCCCTGCTCCCTATCTGTCAGGTGTACAGTTAGGTAAGAAAACGGCATTCTGGCTTAGAGGGATTTATAAACCAGTCAGGGTAGTAACGAGCACAGACCTTGCTGCTTTCTGGTCTGGTGGGGATGGAAAACTTTCCTACTTCTGCACTGCCTAAATGAATTGGGGATGGATAGGGACAGGAGTGTGGAGAACGAAACCGTGTCAGGAGAGAACAGAACCGAGCCCAAGAAACACAAACTGGAGAGGAGGTAGCTGAACAAGCAAGGAAGGACAAAAAAACAGTAAGAAGCCTGGACAATAGGGAAGTAGCAGGCAGCAGGAATCAACAAGGGGGAAAACTCAAGAGTCTGTGATAACCACTGCGCATCTTGTGCTCCAAGCTGTTTCACTACAACCATCTAACAAACAGCAGCCTGGGAGGGGCAGGAGTCCATGGCACAGGATCTTCACAGCGGATCAATGCTGTAGCCAGGTGAGCAGGAGGAAAGAGAGATCAAGAAAAATCTTGTGATTTTCCTGAGGTTTTGTTAGCTCAGCTGTAAAGGCTAGTGACTGCAGAATTTGCAATAGGCTTGTGTGGTGAGAATTTGAGGATGAAATGTCACTCTCAAGTTGTTTTTTTCCTTCTCTTTTAACTTAAAAATAGTAAATATGGAGGAATGAGCGTTTCCCTAGATGATATATAGTTCATATCATCAGAGTTTCTCTGCAATATGGTCTGTTCCTAGAAGCTTTAGCTGCCGTTTTACAATTTGGGATCTTGTCACGTTGCTCCAAGTGTTTACCTACATGATTTGCCAAAAACAGTGGCACAAAGTAAAAAGGGTATTTAGCTTAATTTAACAGGCAAACTTAAGGTAAAAGCAAATCCAGACCTATCACTCCAGTTTACACAAGCCAGCTTGCAAAGCATGTGCAATGGCATTTCTAAGTATGTTTTGCAAACTAGTTTGTGTAAAACAAGCCAACTGAGCCAGATTCAAGTTTCAGTTGTTTAAAGTCTCTTGCCATGTGTCACTGAAGTGATTCACATGTAGATCACTTAATCTAGTTAATGAACACAATTACCATGTTTTGACAATATTAATTGGACCTGTACTTACACTCCTTTCTGCATTTCACCTTCGTAACCACCTCCATAATTATCAACTCCTGTGGCTTTAGTATGCCTGAAGGAATAGTTTACCTTTATAGAACATATATTTCATTATTAACTTCTCTCTTGTTGCCCCTCCTTCCAATATTTTTCCCCACAGAATTTCCAAGCCTTTTTCTTTTCCTCCAGTCATTAGCAATTGGGCTTCATCTTTGCAAGTAACAAGGGTGAGAGATACCTGCCTGTTCAGAACTCGTCTGCCACACACTTTCAACTCAAGGCTTATAACTGCTAAGTCACAGTCATTCCAGCCGAGTTGCTTTCACACCAGTATTCTGGGATTTCTTTTACTTGTAAAACCGAAGAATGGACGTTTTCCTAGTTCAAAGATGGGTAACCAGACAACCAGCTTATGCAAAAGGGCACAAGCTCCGCTGTTTTGCCCAGGTTATCAGAATCTGCTTGTAAAAGGAGACAAGTTAGAAACCCTGAAGATGTACCCAGTTAACCCAGTGATTAATTTGTACAACATTTTCAGCTAGAGCTAAGTAATATCATTCTTATTAGAATTTGTATAGCAATAGGACGACACAAGATAGAAAGTTATTATATTATGTATTTTTAGAAGACACAGGACAAGGCAGCCCTTGCTCTGCTGAGATCACAGCACAGACAGACAAGCCAGACATCATTGATTTAACAGCCACAGGAACTGCAATAACTTGAATTGGGTGCACAGCAGGTTAGTAATAAAGACATGAACAGAAGCCAACTCTCCCGATTCCCAATCCGTTTTCCTCTCTGCTAGACCCACACTTCCAGCCTGTGATGTGGTACAGACAAAAGACGAGGTATAAATTCGTCTCCACCCCTTACGGCCACGGGAGCCATATACCAGGTAACTTGTGGAGACTTATTCAAGCTATTGAAGAAACACAGGAGGTCAACGAGTTATTAGTGTAGCATTGTACTAGACTACTACATTTCATAACCACATTTCTTAATAGTCACAAGCCTATAATTTTGTGCTGTAAGAATTTACGGTTTGAGGAAGATTTTTTGATTCATTTAAATGTTAGTGGCATAAATAGCTGCTGTTTCTATAAGTGTGTTTTATTCTCCATCTCCTGGATATCTGTATTTCTTTCCAGAACAAGGAGAACCACAAATACTATAAAAATCTGTCCATGTGTAAATTTTCCAACTAAGTTTTTTCAATATTGTTAGCAGCATATACTTAGAAAATATATAGTTTTGTGACTCAGTAAAATAAATAATAAAATAATGTTTGTGTTCACTTAGGGCCTCAGCTCTATCATTTACCTTTTTCTCTATGTACCACTGTTACATATTTGTGTTATACACTACTCAAAATCATGAGTCTGGAGAGTTCTCAGATTTGGTTCAAGTGGCACCAACAAATTTTCAGTAGTTCCACGGAAACACAAACAGAATTTTGGCCTAACGTTTGAGATACCTGTCACGGGTTATTGGAAACTGTGATACTCGCATTGTTCATCAAAACAGCCAAATCAGTGCACTAAAACATGTCTCTATGGAAAGCAAAATAATTTTTACATGAGGTACAGTGGAGAAGAGAGTTGGTTGAGAAAGTTCAGACAAGGCTGTTGTATTTTAATTTGCCAATCCAGCAAAAGCAAAACACTTTGTGAAGACTGACTCTGACAAAGGTGCTTCACCCAGTGGGTGGGTACCACTCCAAAGCCTACCCGGCTTCCTCTCACGTGAGCTCTCTAGCTATTGCTGTTCTGCCTGGGACATGGCTGCCAATGTGAATGTTTCTCCTTTTCCATCACCTACAGCTGGCAATTTCAGGTGGGGAGGAGTATCAGAATCAGTATCAGTGGCTACGGCACCTAAGAGAAGATTATTTCCTTCACACAGACTATTGCCAGTACAGCCATTTGAACAAAGCTCGGTCCTGAGGTTCTCAGCTTTACTTTAAAAAACACAAATGGAGTATTTTTAAGTTACTGAAGGGCACTGCTATGGAGATCTGTATTGCCACAAGAGGCTTTATTAGACAAATATTCAATACCTAGAAAGATTACATCTTCCGCTAGTGCCTAAAAGGAACAACTCCAAATATTTTATCATGTATCTTTTGATCTGTCTAGATGAGAGCCCTAGTTATTACATAATACAAATTAACATTATGGCTGGTTCTGTTGTCTAGGAACCCACTGTGATTAGTGCTCTACAAGTTCCAAACAATTTGGTCCCTCACCAAAAGCTTGTATGTGGGAAAGTAGCCATGATACACAGTATATACTTAACCTGAAAAATTTCCACTTTAATTCAAATCTCTAATGAAAAAAATAATATCAAAGACAAGAATGGAAAGCACCAAACCTAGTGGTGAAGTCTGCAAGTATTTTAGATATTCAATTATGAGCTTTAATAAGAATGGGCCCTGAATATCTACTTCCTAGATGGAAAAAAAATAGATCATAGAATAGTTTGGGTTAGAAGGGACCTTTAAAGGTCATCTAGTCCAACTTCCCCTGTAATGAGCAGGGGATCAACTAGATCAGGTTGCTGTGCAATGGGAGTCATGAGAAAATGGTGCAATTGGAACTTGCTTTCAGCATTTCATATGGCTTATATATGTTTAGTATGTGACATACACATGCCCTTTCCTGCTGCTTGGTGTTTTGGATTGTGTCTCCTCTTATAGCAGTCAGAGACATTAGCTAAAACAGATTAGCCTTGCAAAATCTTTCTTAAATCTACTGCAAGTACAATAAATGTATTTAGATGTTGATTAACTGAACATGATTAATATAACTATACATATTAATCATGATGTAGTCAATTATTGAACAAAATAACTAAAATCCTGCTCAGTCATGGGAAGATGAGATCACATAATGAAAAAAGGCCTTATTTCTATCTTTTGCTTTAAAGCTGACAGGTAGTCAAGACTTCTCTAGGAATAAAGAAATTCTTTGCATATTAACGTACACTTCAAATTGAAGAGGCTTCAAAAGTACCACTTTGTACCTCACAATTCCCAAAAAATTTGTCCAATAGCGTAACGTTTGCAAAAATTCATAACTCATGTTCGTAAGCTGCTCAGTTAAACACAAGATGACTAAGGTTGATTTAATTTTTCTTCCTGATTCCATATTTAAATTATGAATATCATTTAGACATCAGTAGATGAAAAGTATGTCAATGAAGGACAAGTACAAATTCAAATTACTAAGGAGAAAAATTAAGTTAATTTCAGTGTGGAATGTTTGTAAGCAGCGTGTAATCAGTCTTCAGTTTAAATGACTCTTAATTAAATAATCTATTATTATGTTCACTGGCAAATCGAGCCTAAACATGTACAAGTGCAAAAGCTAAAAGATCCAACTACATTCAGCATTCTAATATAAAGAACTTTTAGTACATTAACATTGGCCAAAAATGTATTTTTGTCTGTGTGGGGTTTTTTTGTTGTTGTTGGTTGGGTTTTTTTTTCAGTTGGATTTTTTTTTTTAATCCTTAAGGGTATGAAACGCAGCTGAACAATCCATTGCATGTTTCAGTAGGAGTAATAAGGGTCAAATTCCAGCCCAAGGTACAAACATTAAAATTTCCATGACGTTCATGAGTGTCATACATTCACATCTGAACGCAGTCTATCCATAAACAAATACAAGCCTACAAGAAGACACTCTCCAATGCTGTTTGAGAAGTCTGTTGCTCACTTGTCACTTGGGCACACCCATGCCTAATTTTCTTTTCAGCAAATAGCATTACCCTGTATACCCCCCACTCTGAAGCAATTACTCATTTCAAAAAATAATAGAACAGTAGTCCCCAAGCGACTGCATTCAAACATCTTTCTTGATGCTAAGCAAACATCACGCCATTTGGAGTATCATGCCTAAGCTTGGCCCTGTTTCTGAAAAAGGATTAGCACAAACCAACCAGTCTGGCAGGACTGACAGTCATTGACTTCAAATCAAACATCATCTCCACCCCAGAGTGTGCCCGCAGGGGCTTCCTTTGCAAGATTGGCTGAGGGGAGAGAGGGTGTGGATAAGGCACTGAAAGCCACCTCTCAATTTAAGAACCCAAGTCCTGCTTTTGGAAGAGGTGCAGGTTTAAGTGTCTTGGACTACCAGTGAGACCTGTCCTCCAAAAGGTTGTTGCTTTTGAAAATCACATGTGAAAACAGTCCAAAAATCATTTAGACTCTTTTTGAAAACTGTATCCATGCTACATAATTCAAACATTATGCCTTTGATACTTAAAGCTGTAAACTAATAAGAAGAGAAGCATATTGTTTTAGATCAGGAGAAAAATTTTGCATGGAGAACTTTTGCAATTTCATACAGTGAAACCTGTCCGGAGTTACCACTGGTGACTTTCTCACAGTTCTGAAGAACTGCATCCAGTTCTTATTAAAATACAAGCTGAGGACAAACATGGAAATATTTAGGATCTTTCCTAAGTTCACCTTTTCTAGGTCACAGTAATATATGGGTAGGAAGTGAATTAAGTCAGCACTGTCCCACTGAACTGTTTTTTTAAAAGCTCTCATTCGTAACACTGTAGTATTCTCCTTGCTGAGCATACACACCTCAGTGCCAGATCTGACCAGGTCCACAGAGTAATGGAGCAAGCTAAACAAAGATTTATTGTGAAAGCCTAGATTTCCACAGATCCAGCTGCCTGACTTAGCTGATGCTCAGCTGATGTCAAACTTACAGAAAAAAAAAAAAAAACAAACCCAAGTTCCAGCTCCTGACTTCTTTCTAAGAAGTGCTCCCACATCCAATTTACTTTCACAGAATTAAATCCAAGTCAAGAGCTGCCACTACTAAAGGCATAAGCTTAGCTCTACTAGTCCACCACGATGCTCAGAATGAGATATATCCAAAGGTAGCCAGAAGAAATAATGCTGCACGTGAATGCTCGATCCCAGGTTCCCTAGCTTTGGAAACCTATCAACGCCTTGGATCAAGGAAAAAACCTCAGCACTGCAATCTCGCATTCAGGATTGCAAGGGTTTTAACCTACTGTAATTAACATTACAGAGTGTCAGCATTGGTAACAGAATTGCTTCGGCACCTTGAACGAATGAGATCACTAACAGATCCCCGCAACAGCCCCACTTCGCTGACAGATAGAGGGGCAGAGAGTGCAAGCAGGGCTACCACCTTCGTATGCTCCTGGCACTAACTCACAGATTCGCTGCTAGTGGACCCAAGAATAGTGACCAGGCTAATACAGGTCATGGTTCTGCTGTCCTGCCCAGTCTTTTCCTACTGGCATAAACTAATCAAGTACAGTTTCACTGAATAAAAATATATCAGTAACTGTAATACAAACTAGACCAAACCCCTATCTAAGGTTCATACTTCAAATACTGGCCAAGGGAGTGAATACTTATTATGTATTTATTTTCTGTTATAAGCCTACCCTGTGAAAGAGCTAGAACCCATAATTCCATCGACTTCAAGGGGTTTAATATTCATGACTGTGAAAAGAGATGCATCCACACAGAGCAAATTTGAATAGTAATCTGACTTTGGAGAATCATATAGAATCATGAACTTGCCTAGGTTAGAAGGGACCTTTCAGATCATCTAGTCCAACCATCAACCTAATACTGACAAAACCCGTCACTAAACCATATCTCTAAGCACTGCGTCTACTCATCTTTTAAATACCTCCAGGGATGGTGACTCAACCACTTCCCTGGGCAGCCTGTTCCAATGCTTAATAACCCTTTCAGTGTAAAATTTTTTCCTAATATCCAGTCTAAACCTCCCCTGGCGCAACTTGAGCCACATAATGTGCCATTTTATCCTCTGTCATCGTTCCTGTCCTGACTTTACTACAGTGCATAAAAGCGGGAAGGAGAGATGCAGACACAGATCCCTAAAATGGTGTTACATTGATAGTTTTGAGATGTTAATGGAGCAAAATTGCATGAGAACAGATGTTTACAGAAAGCCTTAACATTAAGGCATACCATCTTATGCTGGTAAAGCAATATAGAGAGAAGAAATCCACTTATACACAAGTGTAAGGCATTGATATAAGTCTCCTCCTTTTTTTTTTTCCCCTATCATTTGGCAAAGGGAAGAGAAGATCTTAGTCGTTATTGTTGAGTGGACTTCTAGCCAAAGCTGATTGCTAGAGTCATCAAACCCCCCCCCACCACCACCTCTTAGCCCAGTAAATATTTCACAGAAGAAAAAACTGCCAAAACTTTATGTCAGCAAGAGGCAAGATCTTATCACCACATATTCATATATGGAAGCCCAGTCAATTGTGTATATACAGAAAATTCATACATCCTCATCTTCAGCATGACCTGCAAACATTTATAGCCCGAAAACAAACATTCAGGGAGTGTCCAGACTAGCCTTTCTAAACAGCAAACAATTAACTCAAGGTGAAACTATACTGCAGACAAGCCCAAATCCAGACTGTGTTTCATTCCCTCTGGCTAAGAGGAGAACTAAGGCTGAGTGGAGAAATAACTTTTTTTTCCCTGGGAGGCAAGCAGAAGCCCCATTGCTCTGAAGAAAAGCCATGAGGGAAGAAATGAACAGCAACAAAGCAAGAAGTAGCCAACAGCTGACTGGGGCACTTTCTACTCCCTTCCTAAGCAACTGCACAACAGCATTCAAGGAAAGAGATGTAGAAAAGGACCACTACAGAGTGGGATTTGCAGAAGCAGCAGTTTTAACGTGTTTCAAAATATTCCTTCCTTATTAGGCACCTCATCAGCTAATTGTTCCAGTGCTTGAAAAAAGTCCCGGCTTTTCTGACAAAGGAGAGCTGTTGCTAACTAGCATCCAACACAGCTTGCCCAAGGACTTTGCCTCCCTTCCCAGCATGGAGCAGCCAAAGGGGCCAACCATTTCATCATGAGTGTGTTACAATGACAGCTGCCCTCCTCCTCATCTTGTTTCAGTGGGGAAGCCAAAGCAAGACATAGAGGAGCTGCAGCGTCTTGGCAAGGGCCCTTATTAGGCAAACAAAATACATTAATCTTTTATATAAATCATCCACTGCGTTGCAGGCAATTTTGACGTGTTTTAGGAGTCGTGAGAATTGCTACAAGATATAATCTATACTTAACAACTCAATCCGCTCATCCAGTATCCACGCCAGCAGTGATAACATCTGCTGTCTTCACGTGGCTGCATCTTCTCTACACAATTGCGTTCATCTGCATTCTCTCTCCCTGCTACTTATATTTGCTTTCTCCCTTTGCCCCCTGCTTTTTCATGCCTTAGTACAAGGCACCAGTCCCCTCAATATGCCTTGTACTCAAACTCCACTGTGTGCCAGTGACCTTGGGGGACTGGGAACAGGGGAGGAGGCGGCAGGCAGCCAGCTCCTGGGGGAAGGTGAGCAGTAGGAGGGGGAACTCCTCACACAAAACACCATATTTCTTCAGGAATTCAAGGCCTTGGAACAGCACAGTGCAACAGTACAAGCCCCATAGTAATAATTGGGCCCAATATTTCTTCTTCTGAATTGAGACGCTCCCCAGGAGATTCCACATTTATAGGAGTACATTAATTATTCATTCAGATGCTTTTTAGCTCCACTTTGTTGCTGTTAAACCAAGAACAGAACTGCATAAGCGAGCAATTTACCAGGCACTTAGTTGAGCTACAGACTTGGAGTAGCATTGTCTGCAGCTTAGTCTCACAGCTTCATTCCCACAAGGGCTGAGAAAGAAACCACAGGAAACTACGAGGATGATATATTATGTCTTGGTGAGCATTTCTCAAATTTACCATCTTGGGTAATGCAAGGCTTAGGAGTATCATTGACTTTTCTAATGATTCCAGATGTTTAGATTATGGTATTAGCCAAAAAATATTTTTTCCCCAATTCTGTACTGTAAAATTATGAACCTTTCTTTCTATGATGAACAATGGTGGCTTACTGTAACACATGATACAAAGGTGGCAGCTCTTAAAGCAATCATGAAGATTCAGCTAAAAAAAGAAAGTGCTGTTACTGGCACTACTCCCAATCAAACTCTAGGATATATCAGTGGTAGAATTTACGGTCCATAAAACCAATCTATAATTCTAACTTGGTTCAATTTCAACACAGTAGCTGAAAATTAAATATTAATGTAGCTTAAACAAAAGGGGCTAGGGGCTGGATATATCCTGGACTCTGGAACTGGGTTCCTTCTTCACCTGACACAGCTTGAATTAGTATCTTTGGTGTGCGCTATTTTGCAACCCATGAAACGCAGAGAGTTGAAAAAACAGGTGGATGTGCAAGCCAGCTGTGTGGGTTACAGTCTCTTCACAGTAGTCTAGCATAATATATTTTTAGCAATTAATTCCAAGAAATCTTTAAGTCCCATTTTCACATTTAAGAGTATCAATAAACTCAGCTCTAAGGAAAAAGGAAGAAGGAGAAGCCTCTCCCTTCCCTTCCCCAGTTTTCTACAAAACAAGCCCTGCCTTTCCCCTCCCTGACCATAGGAAGGGGATCAGTCTTTGGCCATTAGGCGAGATGTTCGTGACAGTGAGTTTGCATACCAGCTCCTTTAGTTGCTCTACACCAGACACACTTTGATCTTATGATCAAAACATATTTTCATTTTGAACATTTGCATCCATGCTATACACGTAGGAGCTGTAGTCATGAAAACAGACTGCACTCATAGGACTATGCAAAATATCACTGAGTTTTATGCAGAAGTAACAGCAAGAAGAGCCCAAGAAGGCACAACTCCTTTTATTAAGGAATTTATTGTGTTACGCTGCAGCCCCACAGCCTTGGGGAAAAGGCTGGGATCCATGGTCATAGGCTCAGTTGTGAATTAGATGCAACTTGTATGAAAAATATGTGTCTCTTACCAATACAAATCAGACCGAATATTTCACAATTAACTGCTAACTTCTGATTTTGAGAGGAGGGTTGTGAAGGAACAAAAGACCTTTCCTCAACTATGTATTTCTCTTGTATATTTAATTATTTCAATACAAACAAAAATAGAACTTTGCTAGGGTATCGTTAAGGTTAGATGTCCGAACTACTTGCTAGAGAAAATACACTTTATTGCTTTTATTTCTTAAAAAGCTGCAATTTTAAATTTCTCAGGACACAGGAAAGTTCAAATAAATTACTGTTTGTATGGCACTCTTAGATCTCCAGATGAAAAGCTCAAGTGTATAATACCAGCCAGAAGAGCTGTGACATTGTGTATAAATGCCGAGTTAAATGTCATGGTTTAGCAAATTGTAATGGCATCAATTTTCATCCAGTGTCCCATCCAAAGCATTCAGCATTAAGACCTACATTAACTTTGTGATCAGAACAAAGTCCTAGATGCCTTTCCTTCTCACGCTGGCATTACTTAGCCTCAGATTGTAGGGTTCCACTTGAAAAATAAGGAACACACAGTAATCAAAGCCACATCTTTATATGTATAAATATGCCAAAAGTCAGAAGGCTTACATAGATGCTTCCCAACAAATGTTTAATCTTTTGAAACTTGGGGTGGGGGGCGTTAAATTTGTTTCACATCCTTTTCAATGCAAAAAAGATGCTTGAAGGACCTCATCCAATATTGTGCTGCTAGTAAACGGTTGGGTTTTTTTTTCCCCCCCAAAGTGTATGATCCAAGCTGCCATGACACATCTCCTCATGGAGGCCTTTAAGCACAGGCTGGCACCCTGCTTGCTCAGGCCAACTTTAACCACCACCTCCATTACAGTGGGATGTGGTCAGCCTACAACAAGGAATGGGTGCATAAGGCAGCTGCTGGTACTCGCTGAAGGCACAGGGGAAGGGAAAGGTCGGGATCTTTTGCAAGGAACTTTGGTGGGCACAGCTTCAGCAGGAAGGGTGGAGGTAACTGCCACCCAAGAACGGCCCATAGCACAAAGATTAAGGAGCTCCAAAAGGAGGTGGGAGCAGTGGGTTTGGATCCCCTTAGGCAAAGGAGGGACCTAAACCTGGGTAACCTGCTTTCTGGATGAGACTTCAAAGCTGGGACTGCTCCTCCTCTCCCACTCACACGCCCTGAGGTGTGGTTTTACACACACCCCTCACTCAGTGCTTCCTAATGGCTCTCTGGAGGGCTGCGCACACTGACTGATCAGCAGGGTGGCTTCTTTCGAGGAGCCCCAGGTCCCCTCACACACTCCACTCCGCATGAGGAGCTGCCCTCGGGATTCTGCAACTCACCTCAGCAGCCCCTTCTTCATGCCTCAGTTCCCCTGTACTGAAAGGGCGCAGCACTTCACTAACTACTGAGGGTTTCTGATGATAAAATACATTAGAACTAAGCTGTCAGAGCATGAAAACAGATAATATTTTAAAGACTGACAGACTGAAAGACAAAAGAGCCCCGAGTGCCTCATATACCACCTCTGAAGCACATTCTGGCTCAGAGCAGAGGTAGCAGAAGTTTGCCCACACACTAAAGAAGCCTTGGAGCTCTGCTCCTCCGAGGGCCCCGAGCCCACAGAGTTAATTGCATTAAGTCTGATATAGGTCCTGTAGGGGGAAAAGAAAAGCATCTCTTGGGTTACTTAGAGGTTGCTGAGAGCACTTCTGAGGGCACTGAATTGCACAGGCTCATTATTCTCTGTGCCAATAGGCTTTGCTGAACGTAAAATTAAGACAGCTAATTAGTGCAAATTCAGTGTTACATTAACCATAATCTATTTAAGCGATATGACTGCAATGAGGAAGCCCACAAACTGCTCAGGACAAGAACGTGTTCCGCTTAAAACAGAAAAGCTTTTGTTTGACTATATGGCATTTCTTTTCTCCAAGTTGTTTTGTTTTGAAAAATTCTGGTGAAGGATTAAGTGCCACTAATGGATTCATTATCCATTAGTGCTTATCCTTTAGCTCTGCTTAACAACCATAATAAAATACACATATTTTGAGATATTATTAATTTTTTAATCTTTTGAAAACTTCAGAAATATATTTCACTCACTGAACTTCTTTTAGTTTAGTAACATCATGAAATCTACATAACTGCTCTAATATTTACTGGTACTAATCTGTTCCCACTGAAGTCAATAGCAAAAAAAAATAATCATTGTTTTTAGTGAGTACAGGGTTCAGGCCCAGAAGAATGCAAAAAGATACACCCCAAAAAATAATCACATTTTGAATAAGCCAAATCTCATTCTCAATATAACCCCATTTCTTGCAATAGCTTCAGTGCCTTTCCTTTCAAAGATTTGTATTCTGGAAATTAGAAGGTTTGGGGTTTTTTTTTTAAATACTTTTTAGTACTTTTTTTTCTTAATGCTCATAAACAAATATGTTAACAGGCTCAAAAGATTTATTAGTCAGTCTAAGAATGACATGGTCAGTAGATGAAGTCTCTAAGTAAGCTTCTTTCTTGCTATACTTAAAAGATTAGTAACAAAGGAGAAAACAGAAAATCTGAATTGCAAGAGCTTAGTGTGTGCCACCAGTTGACAAAAGAAAGAGGATCAATCCCTGTGCTCCCACCCAGGGAACAGATATTTCATTGTTCCTCTATTTGGGGACTGTCCACAACTTGTCTGAATACTTTTCATTTGGTAATGGCCGGGAACTGTAATCTTACCATCTGACATGGCAGAAGGACAAGATGATTCTGAATAGAGGAGCAGTGGAAAGGATTTTAAACAGACAACCGTCCTTTCAAATGCTACAATAAAATAGGTACAGAGACACAGAAGTGTCTTGCACAGGACACTAAGTTGACATTCAATTCCTAGAACAACCTGTATAATAAAGGAGCAGTATATAATGAAGATCAACTTCCAGTAGTTAGCATTCAAAAGCAGAGTAGCTCAGGCCTGCTTGAAAGAATTACTTCTAGAAGAGATCTGAAGCGTTAACAGACAATCCCCCCCCAGCTCCATTTTAAAAGCTTACGAAACTAGGAGCATGAAATAACTCATCTAGAAATCAATGTTTTGTCATAGTGTGCTTGATTTTATCTTGTTTTTAAACTGCTTTGATATAATTATATCATTAAGCATTAATTACATAGCATTTTAGATATTACACATCCAGATTTAACGCGCCTACTTTACCAAAACATGGCAAATTGTATGCGAGGGCTTCCAAAATATAAAGCAAATCTTTCAAAGCACTCCTAAGCACCAGGCTCCCTTTCAGAAGGGGAGAAGAATTCACATCCACGTAGAGATGCAGAGCAGCCTGTGCATGTACAGCCAGCCGTGCTCCCCGTTGCACAACTCCCTGTTTTTGCAAGCCTCGCCATACAAACACCATGTAACGAAAAGGTCGGGGCAAGCGGTGCAGGATATCCTGAAGGGACAAGACCAAAGCATTCTGCATATGAGCTCTCCACTGAACCTGAAGGATGTATTTATTTGCATTTACATCGTTGTCACAAAAATGCTTATTTGCAATGGTTCAGAAGTCATTGACACAAACACACTGATGTGCAGTATTTTAAGTCCGTTCACACCAGATCACTTTCAAGCACTATCTCCTGCTTATAATTATATTTTTCATCTATTTAAGATGCTTGCAGGGAAAAGACAAACCTTGTAAAAAGTAGCAGAGGATGCAAGAAGTTAATGGAATCCAATCATAATATAGTTTCTTGAATAAGCAGGGAGCTGAAAATAGGGAAAACAGAATGAAGAATAGATATGAGTGTCTGCTGAGGTAATTTAAGACTAGCAGTGTCTCAGATTCCTTATTGGATCCATAGGTTTTCCCTCATTTCTTAGTCTTTCTATGGTTATAGAAAAGCAACAACAGAAGTTTCTTCTTTGTGCTGAATGAACCCCTTCACGCACAGGAAATGAGTAGCTTCCCACAAAATCACTTCCAGGCCAGTTAAACTTTTCTTCTGGGTGTTTACATCTGCAGCACTAACAGGTATGTGAAATCAGTGTTCTCCCAATTAAAGGGCTCTATATTAAGAAAAAAACCAACATCATTGCAAATGGAAAATGAGCTTCAGTAGAATAATTTAGGCTTTCTTCTAGAAAAACACTGCAGGAAAGCTGATAGTCTGGTACAATAGCACAGTGTTCAAACTGCGTGCTCGGAGGGAAAGAGTCAAACAAGTGCCCAACAGTCTAAAGTGGGAAGGGGGAAGAGAAGGTTTCATAATTTAAGGAAAAACATCAGACACATGGTACACTCTAAAAAAAAAAAAATCCCACTACTTTTAAGGTGTGTCACTTGTTAGCCCCCCAAAAGAAAAAAAATTAAAGAGGCAGCTGACCAGAACCCAGGGAAACATTTTCCAAGAGCATCCCCAAATTTCAGCACAAGACTCCTAAAATCTCTGAAGATTAATTCATTCGGTGCGGCATAGTCTCTCCCCATGGCATGCCCAGAGCACCAGGAGAACATTCAACCCTATACCCTTCGACTACAGCATTTTAAGGCTACAGCATCCCGCAGAAAGCAAAAAGCTTCTTGTCAACTTGAGCGTAAGAAAAATGGATATATAGGAATAAGTTCTTGTACATTGACAATAGGAAAAAAAAGTGATAGATAACATTTTGGCCTAGAATTCCTGCAGATTCTGGAAATAAACAGGTGACAAATGGCTGTAACTAATGATAGAAACTGGGAAAAACAAATGGAACGAATGAGAGAGAATGCCAAGTTACATGCAAAAGAAACAAAAAGCCTGTTATACGCAAAGCTTGAACGCAAATTCTGAACGTTCATCCTGCTAATTTTCCCAAATCTGATAAAAATATTCAATTTAAAAAAACAAAACAAAAAACAGCTTGACAAAGTGTTTCAAGGGGGTGGGTTTTTTTGGTTTTGGTTTGTTTTTTTTTTTGGTGGGTGTTTGTGGTTTGGTTTGTTGGGGTTTTTTTTGTTTGTTTGTTTTGTTGGTTTTGTTTTTGTTTTGTTTTGTTTTTTTTTTTAAGAACTTTCACACTAAAATGGATCTATAAGAAATTTCTTGTTAAAAATTTTTATTTATTATTAGGGTAGAAAACAGCTACTTTTAACCCTTTGGACATAGTGAAACGTACAATATTACAGTCCAATGAAAGAGGTCTTTGTAAGACCACAGTATGTACATTGTTCTTCTGCTGCCCTAATTATTATGAAAGCTCCACTTTACATCGAGCACCTCTAGGCATACCAGGAACGTGACACTAGTGGACTTGGTGGTGGTAACAATCACACAGATAAAGTCTGTTTTAGCTATTCCGTTACGACAAATGTCCCAAATTCTTGACTGAGGTTAAATGGAACTAGTGATGGAGATGTCACAGTCGGAGACGTCATGAGGGTCATGACTGTGTGAAATGAAGTAAGAAATCATTTAATTAGGTCACAACTCATATTAATTGCTGCGAGATGTTTTCACAGCATTTTGCTTAAATACTCGAAGAACTAATATTTTCTATAGATATTAATATTATTTGAATTTCAACAACTGCAAAGAAGATTGATAAAACTTTCATTTGTTTATTGATTGACTCCTGAGAAATAGTAATGAAACCAGAAATAGTGGCCAATTTTGATATTTTAGTCTTAGTGGTTCTGTATGAAGTAAACCCTATGAATATGTAGAAGCATAGAAAAAGGCAATAAGCAAGAACACCAAGAAACATGTGCAAACACCTCAAGAACTGAAAATGAGATAAGAAAGACTGTTTTCATTACTATTGTTCTGAATTTTTTCTTCCACTTTTGCTAAATTGGGTGTTCCCTTCGGTATCACTCAAATACAAATGGCAATAGGTGTGATGTAGAAGTCAAAAGCATCACATACAACTGGTAACAAAAACAAGCCAGGAAACACCTGGTTTCAATGAAATATGAATAGGCTTTAGATGCTATTGCTGAATGATTTGTATTACTGGATGATTCTGGTATTTTAATATTGCTCAATAGAGCATTAAATGGCACACACAAATACAGAGATGCATCAAAACCTCAGTGTGAAAGAGGAAACTTTTAATTTTAGACACTAACAATGTTAACTGCATAATTTATGCTTTTTTTTTTAACACATTAAAGAACCTTCTTTAATGTATGTAAGAAAAGCTAGGAAATAAGCCTGACGTTTGCAGCAACTTCACTAACAGGTTTTCATTAGCACAACAAATGGCATTTTAAGTGTAATATTTACTAAAATTGATATATTTGTTGGTGGCTCAGACTATAAATGGATCACATCATTTACTGCAGTTGGTGCACCATTGTTTAGCAGTTGTATACAAGGGATGGCCATACAAATAGGAGTGAAAGCACTCCACTGTCAGGCTAGCCACAACGAACTGAAGAGAGTGAATGGCACTTCTGTTACTGCTGTTTATTAAATCCTCACTGGTCTGTATGAAGTACTTGTTGACTCTACCTAAGGAAGGTCACAACATGTCACAGTTGATCATCAACAAGCAAACATTAGTTTAAAAAACCAAACATACTTCAGACTCTAATCAACATTTCTGTAGCAGAATAATACATTCTCTTCACATCTGCAGGTAACTAGATGGCGAGTTGTCTATTGTATAATTTGGGGAATCAAGCACTGAAGGGAAGTCATTGCACATCTTTGCATGCAAATCAATAATGAATTGGCACAGAGATTCTTTCAATTCTAACAAAGGATTACTAGCAGTAGCCTTCATAGTTCATGAGTGGGGATTAGAAGAAATGGAAAAAAATCTCTGCCACAAATACTTCAAAGTCAGACAGAAAAAAATGAATTAATAGTAAGATAAAGCAATAGGTGTTATTGTACTTATATTTTCCTCGTGTAGTCTCCGGAAGAGAATGTTTAAAGCTCAATATACCAGTATTAGAGCCAGTCATCTTAAATGACACATGAGAATGAAAATAAACTGATAAAATCTCATGGAGGTCTTTTAAGGCTTTCGTATTTTAGAGAGTTTTCTTGGTTAACACTGCAAAGAGCAGCTACACAATGTCCTACCTACAGCTCCACAGTAGGTAAGGGCCTACAGCCCTACCACTGAAGGAAGAGCTAAGGAAATGAACTTCAGAGGAGCAGAATTTTATAATGGAAAGAGTAGATCTGTATTTCCCCCCCCACACACACAGTGTATCTACTTTTACCTGCCTCAGTGCAACATCGCTAACCTGTGAAGGCGATCCCCCCCCCACTGCCCCTGCTTGCTTGTGGAGGGAGAACCACAGCAGCTACAGCATCATCTGCTCCCCTACTTCATGGAGAAGAAAGCTGACATCAACCACTCAGCTGGAAGGAAGGGGGTTAATTTCTGATTTATTCCTTTGCATGCTTACGTATTTAGAAGGGTTACCTCACAGCAGTACCATTCATATTTCAGAATAAATTATGGTATGTTAGTATCTATAATGCCACATGGATATACTGCTCCAAGACTGTCCTCAGTACATCTTGGGTCCTGTTCACAGTTGAACATCAAATACATTCCTGCTCAAAGGTCATTAAAATAATGATTAATCATTCTTCTCTGTTCTTCTCTTCACAACAGATTCTGCCAGTATCAGATGCTTCCTCTGTTTTTTGTTACTGGAAGCAGCAGGACAGAGAGGTACCTAACGCTATTCGTGAGAGTCCTTTGCCCAGCATCTCAGGCTGCACTGACTGCAGATGCTCCATAAGAACAGATCCCATTTACCTCCTGAGGAGACAGTGACTGCCTGAAATCCAGCTGAAGAATGGGAAGAGACCAAAAATGGGATTCCTTTGGTGACCCCTCCCTCTCAGATGCATGTACTTACAATAACTTCTAAGAAGATGCAAGACAAAACACTCTGAAGGCAGTACGTAGGAGTGAGGATGGGTTAGCTTTTATCATTCTAACAGTACGTGAATACCACGGTGGTGATGAACTAACAACATACTCGAAGAGATGATTGCTTTTAAGATACGTACAGTCTCTATCCAACACTCCTAGTACAATGAACACCACCCAGCTAACAAGCACAGCACCTTTATAGAAAGGTAAAACAAGAAATACAGGCATATTTGTCTGCTAGGTCCTGCCTGGGTTGCCATACCTATGCTAATTTCTACTGATAGCAACGATGTCTTGATGCTACATTGCACTTGTACTGTCAGGCAATAAACAACAGTCCCAAGCCAAGCTTTACAGTAAGATATTGACCCTAGTTTTAAAAAGGCCAGATTTGAAGTTACAGTAACAGCCAAAGTTTGGGTTTGTTTTGGTTTTTTGTTGTGTTTTTTTTTTTTAAAAAAAACTGAACTATTTTAGAATTTACTCATATCTCTTAGAATGTGAAGGATGTATTAATTTATTTTATCTGACTGAAGAAGAGAAGGATTATGTAATTTACAAAATTTTTTCAAGGTCATACTGGGTTTTCTCTACTGTAATTTAAAAAAAAAAATCCAAAGTGGTTACAGAGGTTACACATCAGGTCTCTAATCAAATAGAACTCACAGCATAAGGGCTCCTGTTCTTAACTTAATTCAAAGAGCTGAAGAATGGGAATGCTTTGGACAGAGAGGACTTCTCTACTGAGGTATAAAGAGGTGGAGTTTTTATAGACACAATCCATAATTACTGTTCATGTGAACTATACACATTAAATGCAGGTATGAAGAAAAGTTTTTTTTTTTCCTCTTTAGAGCTAAGGCCAGGGTTTGTTCTTCCTTCTTAGTTTAAAAGCACCCAAAAAATGATTACATTATCTTCACTAGAATTAACTCAAAGCACTTAAAACAATCACTACCTATATCTAGTAGTAATTTCTATCTTTTTGCATTAAAGAGTCATATAAAAAATTGTTTGCACTTGGAGAAGTATAACTAATGACATATTTAATATCAAAGACCTCAGATTCTGGAAAGATAAACAGATTAATTACTTGGAGAAAAGACAACAAATTAAAGCACATAAACTTTGTATGCGAGTAGGAGAATTAATCTTTCTTTTTCATAGCTGTGCTTTAAATATTGATCAAAATTCTACAGTCTTTATGCAGACAAAACTGTCTCTGGAACCTTGAGCTGGAAATGCAGGATCTGGACAGAGACATGTTTTCCACAAGTCCACAAAACAACCCCTACATTTATTTTTATGTGAGGAGGAACAAACTGAAGTTGGCAACTCTTTCCTGAAATTAATGGTGATTATTTTCCAAGACACAGAAGCAAACAAGGTGATGAAAATTATGTTCCGAGTCCTCTTACTCGGAACATGTCATTCCGTTAATAGAATCAGATCACAACCTTTGCTGTATAATAAAATTTTCAGTATTTTTAGTATCATTAACATGGGTTTATTAAAATGAAAATACTTGGAAACTCCTCCATTTTCCATACTCTCACTGCTTACTTTTTCACTTCATTCAGTTTAGACAACGAGACAAGCATTTTCATTTTCCTGCTCCTATCTACTAGACCAAAGCTACAAAGCACTAGCTTTTGTGAGGTATTTCACAGACACCAGAAGTTTTTTGCCTTCATTAAAAACTTATGAAAAAAATATTATCAACACTACGCTTATGGGGGGAATAAATAAACAAACACCACCCCCCCAAATATGAAAAATACCTTTAATTCTGAAGTATAGACATGTAGATAGTTTTTATAGGTTTTGTTTTTTTAAAGGTAATGAATAGATTCAGTGATGTCAAAGCCTAGTATACAACAGGTAGCGCCCACCACACTCATATGGGTGCACGCCTATCTGCAGAGAGAATAGCAATCAGTTTTTCCAGAGTGTTACCGCTCCATGCCCTTGCCTGCTGGGACTCCCAGGTCTCTCTCGGAGGGTGGCAGGCTGGCCACTGCTTCCTGACTGAGAGCAGGCACAATGGCAGGAGGGGACGCCTTTGTTTGCCTGTCCTTGAAAAGTTGTGAAGCTACAAAAGATCATTAGAGATGCACTGAGGAGGCTTTCACACATTCTTTTGCATTTTGTTTCCTTAAAAGTCATGTAAAAAGGTAACAAAGCCTGCACACTCACAGGGGCAGAAGCTTAGTGAGGTTATTTTGTAAGTGGCCACCTAATGCTTAAATGGAGTGCACAGAGCAACATCCCACTGTGTAACCAGCTGCAAAGCCTTCCTCTTCTTCTGAATCACAGTTTTTAAGTGTCACACGCTTCTGGCTTTTAGCATGTTTTAAAACCGCAACAGTCAGTGCTTGATAATACCTCTTCAGTTTACTTCTTTCAATAAACATTCAACTAAAAGTAAACTTTGAGCAAACATAATTTATTACTGTCTCTGCTACTCGCGGCTCCTTAGGAATTAAGGCACTGAAAGAATTCCTTTCCGTAAACGTGCAATGATGACTAGGTAAGTTACAGTTCTGTGCAAGTGACATCACATCCTCCAACCTTTTTCTTAAATCATGAAGAAAGAAATACAGCTCAGCTGTAACACATGAGCCATAAAAAATGCCCACAGCCCATCCAGAAGAAAAATACAGGCTTCGCTCTTAGTTTCCAACTGCTCAGATGTACAGTCTTCACAAGCAATAAAGGAAGGAGGAACATGCATTTGTAACTAGATCTTTTGAAACAATTCATCCTTAGAGTTCAACCACAATATATTTTTGCTTATTTCTCTTTTAAGGGTGATCTTCACAGCCTTCCAGGTCAATCCAGTCAGACTTAAAGGACTGACAGCTCTTCAAAGCCTCCAACAGAGCAAACTCAACCCCTCAGACTTAAGGGCATTTGTACCGGCTCTTGCAACATCTCCAAGTATTTCTGAGACACTTAAACAATACCACATACCTCTTCATAATCTGGACTTTCAAGCAGCTATTTAAAAGAAAAGTTGTTTTGATTCAGTTTGGGCCCACATCCTGGCTTTAACAGCAGAAGCCAGAATCATGCCAACAATAATTTATTCCCTTTTCATCAAGTCAAAATTACACTGTAGAGGTACATGTAAAAGCCTAGTTTTAGTTGTATGGAAAACACCAGCTGCTTAATTCCTTCTAAACTAGAAATGGAAATAGACAATGGAAAGAAACGAGGACCTCTGCCAAGTTTTCTTCACAGTCCTCTAGCAGCTTATTTGCTCACAGCCATATAGCTCAACGTCATCGATTTGATACATCCTTGAGTCAAGGAAAGGATGGTAGGGAAACCAACTGAAACTTCATTTTAGCATTCACATGTCCTGTTTCAGATAACAAGGAAAGGTCAGCGAACCAAACACATTTTGTCTCTTGGATGCAAAGCATCCTCTTCTTGAAGATTATGAAACGTCTTCCACAGCTTCTAGTGGAAGCGTACTCAAGTCATTTAAACCATACCGTCTTTGTATCCCTGTATATGGTGGAAATATAAAAGATGAAAGTATTCTCAGTATGATTTCACCTAACATCAGAGCATTTGACATCCAACAGCCTTTGAAGATCAAGTGTCAGATGCTGTGGAACCACAGTGAGCAAAGAAATACAGACAATTAAAATCTGCAGTTCTTCAGGCTACTTCAAGATATTAGACAACTAAAGCAGCAGTGTGGTTGAACAAGTGCAGTTTGCTATTTTTTTTCTTCAGAAATCTGACATACCTTGTAGATTTCAATATTTCTGATGGCTCTATTGCTGACATTTTCATTGCCATTCTAGGAGCACATTATGCTTCCTAGGGCATCGAGCATTATCCCAGAATCCTTAAGGATGTGTAAGGCCTTACCACTTGTGTCTGGAACCATTTTGCTCCTTTCAAATAGGAAAGTTGCATCCATCTTGGCTTTTTTACTTGCTGCAGTAATAGTTATACTGCATGATGTCAGATGTGAGGAAACACCTCAGATCTTTAGTATTCTCTGTTTTCATTCTTAGCTATACAAGTCAGAGGACCTGAGGTCTGCTAAATGCCTTTTTACAAGGTTCAAAGGGGCCATATTAATATACAAGCGTTACATCTGGAGTATCTTCACACAGAAGGATACTAGTACTTTCTGTAGTACTTCGGCCTGTCCTTCCCTTCATTGAAATCAAGCACTGACAAGGACGTGATAGAGTAAGAAGCTTCTCTATTAGAACCATAGCAGGTACATGTTAGGACCCGAGGTTGTCAAGCCCCACACAGACGCTCAGGCTAAGATCCAACTCCCTCAGCTTACAGCCATACTGATTCTGTTTGAGCACAGAATGAAATAAAAGACGAAAATTCTCAAGACACATGACTTAACAGAATACATGTGCCTGCTGGGATCTAAACACAGGAGGAGGCACAGCTGTAGGGGTGGCCACAGGGACCATGGCCTGGGGACAGAGAGACACTGTGGGGGCTGCAGTCTTGTCCTGCATTGACACCAATCACCCCACCATGAGGTGTGCTTGAAGAACTTACTGCTACTGACAGTGGTGGGGGCTGTGTGGATCTTAGCTGTTGATTCAGCATTTGAGAGCTTGTAGGTTGATTTCTTGTATTTCCCACCCCTCCACCTACCAGTCTTATGAACTATCAACTTTCATACTCAAAGCTTGCTTAGGAGCCACAGTACCTAACAGCCCAAGCACCCCATTAGAAAGGGGCTTCAAACTTCTTCTCCAAGTAAGCACACATGAGACTCGTTATCTTTCAAATCTCCCATCTTTCAAATATGGGGCATGTGTCTTGCTGTGGGGGCCTCAGCAATCAAGACCTTCCACCAATCCAGCAACCTGCCTACAAGCCTGCAAATATTTCATTTTCTTTCAGACAGCTTTTTTCAAAGTGATACACTTTTCTAGATATACTTTACCTTCATCAGTATTGAAGGAAAACACCCTGGCAAGAAGGGCAATGTTCGAAATCTGGAGATGTCAACACTGTAGAGTATCAAATAAAACACCCTCGGGGTCCAAGGAAAACAAAATTCCTTCCCACTTAGAAGAAAAAGAGTTTTGTTCCCCCCCGTCCCCCCCCCCCTTACAACAACTCCATTAATTAACAAAGTGTATGAGTTATTTACATGTAAACAATTGGAGCAAGAACAACTTCAGCTTCAGGCAACACGGGAAGATTCAACTGGCAGCACCGGTCGTGAGAAGAAAGGGAAGGGTGGAGTACCACTGCCCCTTCACAGGGAAGCAGAGAAGGCTGTATGTGCTGGCCCTGCAAGGGCGACTCCATAAATCACTGGTTTCGAGGCATTCGGCACAAAATCTGTTACATCAAGCAGTGGAATATACATGTGCAAGAACACTCAGAGATGGACTGCTTGCAAAGAAAACTGTAACAGATTTGTGACGTGCTAGAGAGGAAGCTATTACTCTATCAAAAGAGAACTCAAGTTACCTCAGGAAAGGAAGGGACGCAACCTGTTTAACCTACCTATGTATTGCAGAAGGGCAGGGTGTTACATTATCAGATATGCAATAGATTAAAAGTTTAAGAAAGTTTGCTCTAAGTAAATAATCAACTGCTGTTTTTCTGCTCTTCAAAATAAAGTCGTGACTGTCACGGTTATGTATTAATTGAACAAAAACACCAGCACAGTCTTTGCTTACTCAAAAAGTAAAGTAAGCGCCAGCCCATACATTCATCTGCTTGCCCTGCACCACAATATAATCCTATAGGTTATTATTTTCTAAACAGTATTCAATATTTGTCTTATACATAAAATAAGAGTTGTATGCATAATAATTTGTTACATGTACTGAGGTACCTGTTCTCTGCACTCACTGCAGCCTGTCACATAGTCCAACTAAACAGCAGCAATGAAACCCAACAATGTATCATGAGCTACACTGCTTGCTTGCAGTTGTGCAAGACAAGACATAAGTAAGTGACAGTAAGAATCTGATTCCTATACACTTTTAATGAAGTTTGAGATGAAATGACTTGGCTTTGAAGGGCTGCTTCCTCCCCCTGCTCCAGAGAACAGTATTAGCCACTAGGTAAGGACAGAATCAGCTTTCATTTATGGGTTAAATCATGCTTTTAAATACAGTCTCAGCAAGGACTACCTTTCTTTGTGCTTGAAGACAGAGAAAGGCATGTACAGAAGGCAATAGTAACACTGTTGGCTGAGCCATGAGAGTCACAGCTTTGCTCCTCTGCCCCAGTTTGCCCAGGGACGGGGGGGAGTACGTACCAATGGGCCTGATGCAGTTATGCAAGAGCTAGAGAAACTTTATTCATCCTTTTCCCTGTGCTTCTCAGCCACACTCGGAAAGACATCAGCCTGTTTGCACAAGTTCAGTCCTGCTACCTTTTTACGATGAGTTGAGAATCTGAAAGGGGTGGTAGGGGAAATCAAGTTTAGGATGCCATTTCTCAGCTATTTTATACTACCAGTTCTGCAGGTCATTCAACTAAAGTGGAGGCGAGTTCTGCAGTGGGTGCTTTTTCTCTAGCCAGTGGGGTTTTGGAAATATTTAAATAAATTGGATGCATTACTGTGTCAATTGTGGAAGGTCAAAATGCATACTTTACAGAAATGTTCCTGACAGAAAAGATGTTGCATTTCCAGCCTAAGAAACAATTGTAAAACATACTTATAACCATAGAGCCTACAAATGGCAAAACTATCACTAATAAAACTTGGTCTGAAAAATAAAAGTTTCAGGAATCAAAGCTCTTTCTAAAATATATTTATTTAAATGGAATCATTTTCAGGCATTTTTTGGGTAGCCAGTACAGACAAATTGAAGATTTTGTAAAACAGGATGGAAGGGGGGAGGTTTTGGGGGGTGTGTGTATTTGGGTTTTGTCAGTTTGTTGTGGTATGGGGTGGGGTTTTTTCCCCCTTTTTTTTTTTAAAAAAAAAAACAGGTATCAAATCAGGGCTAGTGGTTCTAATACCAGAAGAGAAGCCCCGGGAACTTAGCCTTCAATTTTGGTTATAGAGTAAATGCTGTACACGGCCATTAGCAAACCACCTGAATTGTCTACCTCAGTTTCCCCGTATTTAAAAGAGAAATAATTATAGCATTTCTGAAGGATACTGCAAGGATCACTTAATGAAGCTTAATTTAGCTGATGAATTCATCAAGAATCACTTAATGAAGCATAATTGATAGTTAAGTAACTTCTTGATATTTGAAAATGTCTTTGCTAGCATGAAGTATTGTTATTTTAATTGTTAATGATAATTTCTCTGGGGCAGTTTGGCAAAAAACGTTCAGTCAAATTAACTACTACTTGTTGAAAAATCACCAGTATTTCTGCAGTATGGACTTTCTGGTATGTTACCTCCGTGGTTATTTAAACTGTGCAGTGGTGCACTCTGGAACAGATAATCTAGCATGGTTTAACATTGTATTTGAATTACACCTGCCTGGAATCTCAAGTGAGCTTTTAGCACTGAAAAATACCAATAATTGTGGGAAAAAAAAATATCGTGGGTGAGGGAAGACTGAATGGAATAAGCTGTCCTTCCTCAGTATGACAAGAAGAATACCTGCCCACCCCCATCTAGTGTTGTTTTTCACTTAAAATATTGGGCCGGGAAAAGGAGCTTTGTGTATGTCATAGAACTCTATTTTGGGAGATTCCCCACCACCACCAGTGCCCACTTTGGTAGGGGAGAAACTTGTTGTTCTAATGCCCCAAGCATCAAAAGCATAGAGGTGGGACATACAACATCCAAATTACACTGCCAATGTCAGGGCTCTAAGAAGGGTCAAAAAGAAAGCCCACCGGAGATGCAGAGCAAATGGTCTAACAGGGGTCCCAACATGAGAGATTTTTGCCTCAGAGCTCTGCCAAGCCCCACCTCTCATAAAGAACACTCCTCTTAAAGCAGTCATTAGGAGCACACAGCCCTCACTCAGTATAAGGTAATGTCCTCAGGGGGGTAAACTACTACTTCACCAGCATAACTGTGACTTTTGTGGCTTCAGACTTGGTTATTCTAAAAACTGTTTCTTTTGTCCAGCTCCTCACTGCCGCTCTCCAGCTACATAGTCATAAATAATGTGCTTATTCACTTGTCCAAAGTTTTGCTTGGATATATCACCTCTAAAACCCGTGTCTAGAACCATCACATTTTGTATATTACAAAAAATAAAATTAGTAACATACTTGCTTTGAAAGTTACATTCCTTGATCAAGAAGTTCTTGCTGACCAAATGAAAAAGAGAGATAGAAGTAACTCAACTATCATGTCTGTCAACTTTCTTTTTTTTTTTTTTCCCCATTAGAAATTAACCACCCAGGAAATGACAAAAAGCTCCTGTGTTTGCACCCTTTAATAGGCATCAATAAACCACGAAAAGTTTCTTCATTAATTTTCCCCTGCTTGGCTTTTCTTCAGCTTTCCATACTGGAAATTGAGGCAACCGCTGCACTGTACTGAGTATAACTGCAGGATCCCATGGCCCAGCTCAGGCTAGACCCAGGACTAAAGGAGGGAGAAATTAGCTTGGAGGTGCTTTTATCTACAAGTTTTTGTGAAATAATAGGAAAGTCCTCAAATTCTGAACTGGGAAGGAATATTTAGCCTATCTGTGAATTTAATTTGTTTTTGTTAACATCCAGGGAACACAGCTAATGACAACTTTGTTCAAAAGCAGCTTTGTTCAAAATATGTTAATTTACTCAGTTCTACCAAAGTTTCAATGGTGATAGCAAAGATGAAATTTGACATTTTAAATTTGTATTAGATATTATAAAAGTAAAGGGATAAGAGGAACAAAAAACCCACTCAAAAATCTTTAAATCTTGTCATGAAAATGAAAAGGGAAACAGTCCAGTGGTTTATAGATATTTTGCAAATATAACTGCAGCATTATTTAAGCAATTAGGCTTTGTTTTATCTCTTGCTGAAGAGCTGCATACCAGTTGCTTTTCCACTTTTGCCAGAGGTGGGAATGTCTGGCCTTACACAGCAGTCTATTACAGTTTCAGTTAGCAAAATTGAAGCTGACCATACTAGTACAAATATTTAATTTTGTATCTCAACCCAAGCTTTAATTAATCATTTAAGGCCTAGGAAATGGTGTCATCCTAAGCTTCCTAACAATTGACATAACGCAACAAAATACTACCTAATGTAACCTGAAAGACAGCAGTCCAAAGCTCTGCTTTCTTCAGGTCATATCTATGCACTTTTTTTTAGAGCTCAATTTGTATCAGCATACTTGCAGGTAATTATTAGGGGATAAGCAGTTCTTTGAAACAATGGCTATAGATCATCTATAATTCATAGCCTGGATTATAGACAAGGTTGGAAGAATACAGTAGGGAGCCAGTGACAAACTGGTTCATGTAACTCCACCTAAAAACCTGACACACAACTAGAGAAGAATTTTTGGCTCCTTGTTAAACACAGTTTCCTAGTAGTTGCCTTTCATTAGCACAAGACAGAGCTCTAGAGACACAGGTCAATTACCATCCAACCAGTTTTTCACATTTTGGCCTTCCTTGTATTCTTTCTCTACAAAGATCTTTGCTTGGCTTTCTTGGTTGACATTAGAGATATGTGAAAATATCTCAAAAGCTTCCCACTGTTTAAGTAGCTCTTTGATATCATAGCCCTTTTCCAGGATGATCCAGGATGCATGAAATTACAGTTCAAAGCTACTACTTATTTGACTGCATGTGTTCAAATACCTGGAAATTTACACTTCAGATTGCAAAAAGGTATGAGGACTTCTTTTCCTGTTTCAAAGGAATTAGACACAAAACTATCCCTTCCTCAAAACATAGTAAATCTTAGTTTATCTGGAATATATTTCACCTTACCAAGAAAATCCCAACTTTAGACTTGATTTTGGTGCCCTTCCAACTTCTCCTGAACAAACATCACACTCTAGCAAAGCTGTGATTGTCAATGGACTTGAGCCATGGAGCAGCCCCTTAGCAAGTTACTAGATTTAACAGAACCTCTAAATGAACCGAACCACATAGTAAATACGTCCAGTTTGTAAAAATGCAGTCAGTAAATTTATATGCTGTCAGATCTTCTGAGGAACTGATATCAGTCTAACTAATTTAGACTGGGCAATGCAAAAGACCCTGCCATCTATGTCCGGCAACAAGAGCTCATGAAACACTCACCTCTCTCAACATTTGGTTTTTCTGATATCCCCGCTCTCATCTTCCTCGTCTTGTCCTGGTCTGGAACTCCTGAGTGTCAATAGAATGGCTGCCCTTGAAAAAAAAAGCAAAGCAGAAAATAAAACAATTTTATTCTTGCAAACACATCTGCATTTTATATCAACCTGTTGCCTTCAGCATCTTGTTATCTTGCCCGTGGTTTGTCAGTCCATCTTTCAGTTTTAAGCTCCTCAAGGCAAAACAGGGTACACTTTATCCCGTGTTTACTCACAATAACGTACTGTGCCTCCTGTAGTGGCTTGACCACCAATTGAAACTGTAAGTTCCCGTTGTCACAGGGGAAACAGAGTGCAAACCTTCTAAATCCAAGTTACTTTAAATTGCTATACATGGTGCAAACACAGATATTACAAGTCGTAGCCCATACAGAAGCTAGACTTCCTGCGAATTCAAAACTTTAATGATTTAGAGCCCAACTTTATAAGACAACCAGCAAAACACTTTTCTCGTTAACTAGCAGAGGCAATCATTGAGAATGCATGTTTTACAATCACGTTTTAAACATCTGTATCAGCAACCCTTTCGCCATGCACACAACATTTGTATTTAGCAGAGACCGAATAAATTTAATACACTCTTGGCTGATGTAATGACTTTGCCTTCCTCTTATTTTATGCATTGACCAAAGTAATGTCTAATGAGCATGTGGTTAAATGTATTTTTTCCACTTCAGCAAAATACTTCATGGAGAAAAAAAAAATAGCCCACCTACTCTGGCAGATTTTTTTTTTTATTATTTTGAAGACCCCCAAATCCTAGTTTCTTAGTAGGCCTGTTTTAATGCTTTAAAACTACCCTCCCTTAAGTTATGCCTCAAGCTTGATTCATCATTTCAGCAATGGTTTCAGGTGCAGAAAGTCAGTCTTGCAATTCAAATCTCGCCTAATATAAAGCCTCAAAAGAACATTTCCTGCAGGTCCCCACCCACTGATTTGTTGTTCTTCTGTCAGTCCATGCTTCTGACAAACATACGTCCCGATTTGTTTGTTAGTGCTCCCAAGATGATGAGCAAAAAGTTATAAAATTACTACACGTAATTAAGTAACATAAACATTTTGCCTAAGGGGGGAAATTAAGTAAAATCTGCACTCATACCACACCTTAAAAAGCTTGTGACAGCAATTAATTCGATTTAGACTTACTTTATAATAAACCAATTGTGAGCTGACAAAAAATACTCAATATAATCCTAAATATATCTTATAATAATAATACAGTGTACAGATGTATGACTTCATATTTAATTTTTTAAAACAAAATGAAACACCACTCTGGCCATTGAAAGTCAAACCCACCTCCTTTTGACACAGCAAGAGAATGCAGTATCTTTCACTGCATAGCTGTGCTGGGATATTAGCAAAACTTCGTGGTCTCAGTGAATAATTATGCGTATTTTTTAAACTTCCACAGCATCTCTTCTCCAAGAATCTCAAGCAAGTCAAATGTCTGTTAATTAAGGTTCTTGGCCTATTCTGAAATCAACATTTAACCTAGTATGAATAGGCAAAATGAAGAGCAGAGGTTTCGTGGTTTGCCCGGGATTGCACAGAGGGTTAATGGCAGAGCTGGTGCAGAGTCAGAGTTCCTGTCCTGCTCATATTCTCCTGTTCTAACCACAGGACCACACACCCACACCACCCCGTAAACCTGCCGCACTCAGAGCAAAGAAACATGACTTTAACAAAAACATATTTTCAGGATAAGCTTATGTCTCCTCTATACGACTAATACCACAGCCCAGAACAACTGCAGAACTCCACTAAACTTTTGCTCTCAGGTTTACAGTGTCATCACTAGGATTTTTAACCTCTTTGCATCACTGTTCAAGGTGAAGTAATTAAAAACTGAAGTTTCCATCTAGATATTTCACGACTATGCAACCAATGATAGAGGCATCAAAGCAGGTGAGCTGGGGCAGGGTAGGGGGATTCCCCAGGGTTTTTTTTGTGTTTTTTGTTTGTTTGTCCCCCCCCCCCCCAACAAGTTAATTCCCACAACTTTGATTTCAGCATTTTTCCTACATTTTTTTTTAAATTTACTTTGCCTTTTGCTTCCATGAGTGTTTCACAAGCAGCAATAAAAAAAGCCTCCCAAAAAATTATTTTTAAAACAAAACATTTTAAAATGAAGTAAGTGCATAGGGAGCCATAGGGAGTAGTCAGAGAATACATGCAGCTGGCAATGTCCATTGTTTAAGATGCTAAGCTAGGTCACTTAACCATTTGAGTTCCTTTGGTTTTTGGAAAGTGGAAATAATATTTACTCAAAGAATATACAGTTGGGATTTCACAAAAAGTTAGTCCATCAGTGGCCCTGAAATCCTGTTACATATGGCTTGATGAAAGTGCAAAATACTACGTTTCTAGTAACCTATAGGGTCATTTTCTCCCCTAAAGGGACTATATTAGACATCATTTAAATCCTACTTAAGACATTAAAACAGGATTTAAGTGGGATTTTAAAGATGAGTAAGCCTCATGTAGGTCTTTTAAACCAGGATGAATTTAATCTGTAGCTCCTAGCAGCACATCAGGACAAGCCCACCACAGTTTTTCTATACTTGCCCTATGAGTACAGAATGCAAAACGCACAGAGTGAAATCATCAGTGACTTCCACAACCATTACTTCAGTCACTGTCCAGATGAGGCAATCTGGTTATTTCCAGTCTGCTTCATTATATTCATCAAATAAAGGAAAAAAAACCAAGCTGAAAAGCACCAGGAACCCAGCCTCAAACTACAATGCCCTAACAGAATAAGCTCTAATACCAACAATTATTTTAAGGTAAACACATTCAATCCCTAATATAATTTTTACCTATTAAAATTGCTTTCATGTCCAAAAAAGGGTGGGAGCACTCACAATGTTACCATTTTCGTGTTCGTTCACCCAAGCTCTGTGCTTCTGGTATCTATTAATTATTTTCTGTAAAGAAAAGGTTACCAGGAACCAACAAAAATCCTACTGGGCGAGATTTGTACGCAGCCAATAGTAAGTATATTCAATTATAATAGTGTTTTTAATTAATTGAACAATGAAATACGGTCATTGAGTGAGTTTCTATTTTAAGGTAATACTTAGAGAATAAGCACACAGCTGCTCTTCCTCCTTGTTTTGCTGTTCATACATTAGAGAGCTCAGTGTAAAAGGGAGACACAACTGGCAGTAATTTCCGTCTCATGTTGACTCAGGAAACGCGGAGCCCAACTCTTACATAATGAATTCAGAACAAATCTAACTTGCCTATGTAAAGTAATCTGTTCTTAGGTATTCTTGCAATGGCCGAGGGTCAGTTTTGTTTTTAATTTAACTACCCACCCTGGCTATATAATAAATCTTACATAAACAAACCCAGACAGTAGGATTAAAGGATAAACATAACTAATGCTTAGATGCAGACTCTGTGATGAATGAGCGGGGAAAAAGCCAAACAAAAACCCAGAAGATGCACCATGCACACACATTGCCTATAGTTTTCCAACCTGTCCAAAATTTGTCATTTTCTTTCTGCATTCAAGACTGTCTGCAGGGAAAAATCATTCTGACGTTTGGTCCTTTCATTGTGCTCAACAATTTCATTGCAAGACATTTGGAAAACATATGTATGCTATTTTATATAATTCCAATATAGAAAATAATATTTCAGACTGCGTTACAGCAGTCAGTTTGGAAAAAACACTTAATATTTGGGAATGCTAAACAGAGCAAATAGTGAGAACTTCTAAACACAGAAAAGTACATAGAGGAAGGGTGTGATGTGAGCAATACAATCTTGATTGCTTTCAAACCATTGAGATTGGAATCGTCATGGGAAAGAAGTTATCTTTCTTACTTTCACAGAAGAAATAACCTAAATATACCAAAAAAATATGGAAGGACTTTCTGATAAATTACTCAAATCTGAATAGAAACTATTGACTTAAGTTTATATTTTATGATCAGCTGCATTTGCAGTTCATTACATTTGATTATCATTACATAATGATTATCTTATTTCCAAAAGTTTGTTTATGCTGCTGTGAGGTGCTTTTGTCACTGAAGTCCCATTTGAATCCCCTTCCAAGTCCCTACTTGATCCTTCTCCTCAAAGTAGCATGAGTAACTTCGGGAAAGCACTTATGTTACAGAACTGACAAGTTTCACATGGGAAACAAAGTCATTCGTTCTCGACTTTCCAAAAAAATCAAAGATAGGGTACAGTTTTCTTAATTATCAATTTATGGATCCCACAGACAAAAAGGATTAAAAAAAATCCCTCTCATTAAAAAAAAAACCAACCCAAAACAACACTGTTATATGGTGTAGCAGTTACTGTAGTAAAACCCCCTTTTAGAGCTATAAAAACTGTCTTCTCTCTCTCTGCTCAAATGACAGTGTCCAAGTTCGCTAGTGCAGGGCTGAAATAGAAGAGCATTCTCTTCTAATTGCTATTAATTACTTTTCACCTCCTCAACACTTAAGGTTTTGGAAGTGTTCAATAAACAGCAGGGTTTTTCTGTTTAAATTCACTTTGCTTCTCTAAATCAAATTACGTGATTTATTTTAACATCAACAGATTGAAATACTTTTGTCTATGGAATACAAACAATAAGACAGTGCAAGTAGTGCTTCATCTTGTTATATTTATTTTTTTTTTAAATAGTAGATGTAGGCCATGATTTAATCCTTCTATACCTTGTATACATTGTCATCCTGAAAGAAAACACTTATTTTTCTTTAATATAAGCATTATGACATAAATACCTGACTTGTGTAGTGTGAAGCTGTTGACATTTATCTCAAATGACTGGATACAATCATGCTTCTGTGTACCTCCCTCTTTCGCCCTGTACTTTTAGGGTATTTTTTGCCATGGCCTTCAAGGTAATACTGAATCACACCGAGCATTCGTGAATATGTTCTTTGAAGAGCTGGGTTTTTTTTCTGTGGTTCTTATTACATATAGTTCAAGTGACAACAAAAAAGAAACCCCCCAAGAGATTGCCTTGCATGTGGGGTTTCTTTTTTTATACAGTATATTCCTTAAAAGTGCAAGAACCCATATTGATTTCAGCTTACCAAGGACTAATGAAATAGTATGCATTGAAATTCTTATATACTGTACAAACACAAGGTTATTGACCTGAAACTAGAATGCTCAGGGAATGTTATATCTCCAGTTCAGCACAATTGCAGCTACACATTGCACAGCTCAACCCAAGCCAGTCGAAATCTAAGCAGGGTAACATGCTTTGATTGTACTCATCTAAATGATAAGGGTAATTTTTTTTAAATTCAATAGATACTGAGCACACTTTAAGCTGTTCCTCCTTTTCCCAACCACCTGCCCTATACAAAACATGCAAGATAAGCAGGAACAAAGAGTGAGACTAAATCTGTGAAAGGAAGCTACTGTTTTAACTCAAATCCAAGAACAGTAACCTGGCATTTACAGTCCACGGCTGTTGCAAGATAACTCCACTAAGAGATAAATCCACTCCCTGCTCCACAAACCATGAAGAAGAGGAACTTGCACTTGTAGAAAAAGCAACGCTACTTTGCCACTAAACAACATGGACTAAACTTTGCTTTCAGAATGTACATTCCTAAAAAAAAAACAAAACAAAACCCAAGGTAAGCTTTCAGGTGTTCTCCATCGGTTCAGTATATAAAAGTGAAAACCAGGTAAACCTTTTAATATATTTAGAAAGCTATTACAATAATTATTTCTTACAGCTTTTTCATTTACCTATGAATTTTTGTTCCCTCAACATCAAATAAATACAATATTCAACCAAATTATTTTTTTTTTAGGAATGAAGACTTTATATCCAAATTCTCCATATTGCAGGGGAAAAAATAATTGTCAACAATACAGATATAAGGGAAATTCTGAAATCACTTCAGCTTTGTGACCGGGGCTGAAGGAGTATCATGCTAGAATTCCAAGATTCTGGAAAGTAAGGCCTGATATTCTGCCTTAAGACTGACGTGGGTATTTGTGTGCGATGTGCACACACAGACACTTTCTTGAATAGGTCAAAGTAGCATCCCATATGTTAATCAAAATGAAACTAAGCTCACCCAAGTGGAGAAGAATCTTATTAGTGGATGAAATTAAGTAGTTCTTTTAAAAAACAGTTGGTTTGTTTTTTCAAGAAAGTAGGTATCTTCTCTACAACAAATCCTAAAAAGATGTAGTAATAAGAAAAGTTCCTTCAAAACATCTGTGATCAAAATGAACTGATAAATAAGGACTATAGCCAACAGGCAGCTACAGGTTGAAGCCATTTCTCCATCAGTGTTCACTTACACATCCCCAGTGGTTTGGAGCATATCTAAAACCTGGCACCTTTATTAATTCCAGCCAGTGTTTTTTTTCCCCCCAATAGTCAGGGGAGTAAAACATACGCTCTCTTTTCTACTCTAACGACCCTTTAACAGCCACGTAAAGATACTGAGTAAGTGTTTGTGGGAGCAGGGAGAAAAAGCAATAAATAACTTTAATTAAATTCATTTAGTCACAATTGTGAAATTATCTCAGTATTCAATTTCTCACAGACAACTCTCTCATATATGTATAAGCAGCCCCAGAACTGAGGACAAGCTAAAACACCTACTTTCCCTCTTCTAATTTTCCTCTCCTTTTAACAACCTTTCAGACAAGGTCTCCCCACATTTACACAATAGCCACCTGGATCTGCTTTCCTTCCAACAAGTTGCTACTGGTAAAGCTCTCGTGAGCAGCTTTGTCAAGGCCTGAAAGGAGCTGGAAACTTCCCTCAAAACGCCTTATAACTCCATGAAGGTCTTGTATCACTGGTGTAGCCTCCGCTGCGCACACAAATAAGCCTGGTATCACCATACCCATAAATGCCACCATGAAAATCAACATTCTTTGCAAAAATACAACAGGGAGGCTCTTGTAACCACCTCTTAGCTTTTGGCTTGTAAACAGCAACCAATTCAAATGCAAAACTAACACTGGTACATTTCTGAAACCAGCAAGCTCTCGGCACGCTGCAAGCTCATGAGAAATGCAGAGCAAATTAAGTATGAGATGAAAGCCAGTAATACTTCCAAAGAGAACTGAATCGTTGAAAAAAATCTCACAGTAGGAAGAAAAATAGAGCAACGCTTTTTCTTAAGGGCAAGTAACTGAGGCGAGTTTTTAAAGTGTTACTAATTTCTGTAGCAAGAAATGCTAACTCCTACTAGAGAGACCACAAAATAAGTAGGTGTATGTTGAAGCAGCAGAGAGATTTGTCTAAAGACAAAAAAAAGATGATCTGAAAGAAGAAGATGAGTATGGTTGCCAAGAAAAATACTATGAGATCTACCACTGAAAAATAACCAACTTTAGTTTATGTACCCCCTTCAGCATCCTTCCGTAATATTTAGTAACAAACGGCAGCAGCACTGTTTTGCACTACACAAACCGTTGTGCTATTGTTGTTTCATTATTAGAGTGCAGAGGATTTTTTGGTTTTCAGTTCACCATAGACCTGACTTGTTCTTTTCCTCGTGTATAGGTAGATGCATACAAATAGATTTGTTTCCTGAAAAGTCTTCAGAAAGCAAGCTAACTGAAAAGAGCTTGCAGAAGTCCAAGGGAAAGTACAGGTAATTGTACAAGAAATTGGTATATATTCTATATGACAGGAAATTGTAGCTGGTCATTCATTCCATAATGAAAATAGATACTAAAAGAGTCAGCCCAAACCAATGATTATTCCTCTTACTGAAATGTCCTGCAACAAGGTCTGTAAAATAATATCACATGGAGATATCCTTTCTGGTGGCACTACTGTATAATGCCATCTATAGACCAAGGAGATTGTATGCTGTATTTCATCATATGGCTATTGACTACATGCTCTGGAGGAAAGGTGTGAGGCTGTTCACCACTACAGCAGAACTCTTCCGCTTAGCGCTGAAAAGAAGGAAAGGCAGAACTGTTCCCACACACCAGCTGCATCACCCTGGGCTGAACTGAAAGCTCACCGAGTTTTCCTGCTCACTCATTCAATTCTTACAGCTCTCAGCTATGTTATTTACACCATGCGGTGTCAGCTGTGAAGTAATCACTGCCTCTAAGGAAGCAGAAAGGTCAGTAACTCATTTCACATAAACCACTGAGCAACTGACACATAAACGGAATCATCTCAGGGCTTCTCTGCAGCAGAAGCAAGCCTCCACGAGAATAAGGGACTGGGCCAGCCTGATCTCCTGCAGGAATGGGAAGAGGAAAGGGAATCGAGAGCACTGATGAGCCAGCTGAAGAGGTACATGGATGGGAAGGGTTGGGCACCAAGCATGGCTTTTGGGGTGCCTCTCCCTATATGCTGACCCCCTCAGAGCAGTAGCCGCCGTTCCAAGGCCCTGGCGCAGGCCAAGCAGCAGGACCACAATGGTTTTGCTATGGCAAAGAGGCTTTTACACAACTGCTTCCCTTAGGCAGGGGAAGCTCTTTCAAATGACAAATACACCAACATATCACAAAAGAGACCTAGATTAGAAATGTTCCTGATCCCCCAAACTGATCTGCAGGTCCATGTGACTTGACTGGCATACTCTATATCTTTAAAGCAAATTTTAATACCATTATTTTGCAGGAAATAGAAATTGGACCTTATTTTATGGGAATTCTACATTACTCCATCAACATTTCTAGTATGTGAAATTAGAATCAGAGAAGTAACAAGTGAAAATAAGAGCTAGGGGAGAAAGAATTGGGCAGAAAGAGTTGGAGAAAACATATCTAAAAAATGAAGAAACAACAGAGGAAAAAAGGCAATTAAAATGAAGAACAAAAAAGGAAATACACAGTTCAAAGGACAGTATGAATTAGAAAATACATTATGCTACAAGCAACCCTGGCTAATCTGTGAAAATGAAAGTTGTATGTGCCCATGTCAACTCAATGACCAGATTGACCAATTTCTCTAAACTGCTAAACAAAGTAAAACTTCATTATTTTCCTTTTCTTCCAATTTTTGACCAATTTTCATCACTCTTGGACACATTTCTGCAGCCGCATCTTTACATCCTGTTTATAAATAGGTAAAGTTATTTGTGGAGTTCAGTATGTAAATAAACTACGATGAATTGTTAGTAAGCTACTAAAACTTTATTTGTTACTTATAACAGCAATGAATTTACTGGGTTTAAATGTGGTTATTTCCAGCTTTTCAGGACTATAAGACATGAAGTAGGCAGGATTAACAAGACCCCCTGCTTAAAAACAGTGTCCCGAGAGATGGATAGATTAGTTTTCTGTTAGTTGTTTCTGGGATATTTTTTTACAATGGCCGAAGTGCTTCATGCCAAGTAGAGAAACTACCCGTACGCTGGTGGGTCGTTTTAAGAAAGGCGTCGAACAGGTTAAAAAGTAAGTGTTATCACCAGCTCCATAGAAACAGAGTTAGCCCTTGAAACCAAGGACACTTATCTTTTCCTCACAAGGCATGTGTGCCAATAGTTTATGTCAACAAATGCAACCATGGGCCCAGTCACATACAGAGCTATCACCATTCAAACTGGTACACAAAATAAAACTCACCACACAGGAACAGGATAGGCAGAGTAGGGGTTTACACAGGACTTGACAAAATATTTGTAATCATATGCCCGCCAACCCATAAGAATTTACCTTGAAAATGTTTCCCTTCACTGTGTCTAAAAAAACCCCAAACAACAAAAACACCAACACCCACACACACAACACCAAAAAAACCAACCAACCCACCAAACCAAAAGCAAAATAAACCCCCAAATCCCTGCTCTTTAAGTAGTAACAACATTATTTACTACATTAGTGTGACATTGCCCAGTGGTCAGTAGGTAACAACTACAAAATGACATGACGGAAGTAAATAAAAGCTACGCACAAAGCAAGACTTATGTACGGTGACTAAAAACCATGAGCTGTATAATTAAACTGTTGACAGAGACCTGAATCCCACTAGCACCTTTTTCTTTTCCCATATCACTCTTCCTCAAGAGAAAACATTTCTTCTAATCAAAGAGCTTTCAGTGTTACGACTTCAGCTGTCATTTTAAAAGTTAAGCCTTTTCAGCTTACTATGTAATGTCAGTGGTATTCCAACTTAAACATGAAATGCAATAAATGGCAAATGTAATCTCTTTACAAAACACACAAACTAATCCTTGTTCCTAGAATTGGTTTACTGCCAAATAAAAAACATTTACTAAGAGTACAAGTGAATTAAATTATCTGGAAGGTCCCTATCTGAGTTAGTACCAAAATTCCAGATATCGCATATCCAGTTAAGAAAACTGAATTTTCAGCCTCAAAACTTTGAGAAGCAAGACCCCTCCTCCCTCAGTCAACTTAAAACCCAGCATTTTACGTCATTGAAATGTTTATATTATCTAAAAGGCAAAAGAATGCTACTGTTATATACAACAACTATACTTCATTTTCACACAGCTCTTTCAGGCTTAGTTTCTCCTACACAGATTCTGCTGCAGAGGCAGTTAGAGAGAAACACTATAGGAAACCTGTTAGTATTACCTCTAAGGCTAGCTCATGGCAGACCTCAAGTACTTAACGCAAAAACCTCCTGACCAATCTTGCATGTCTGATTTGCAGTACTT
Source organism: Dromas ardeola (assembly GCA_013398915.1). Taxonomy (NCBI): domain Eukaryota; kingdom Metazoa; phylum Chordata; class Aves; order Charadriiformes; family Dromadidae; genus Dromas; species Dromas ardeola. Next base: position 263,812 of record VYZM01020551.1, read on the forward strand.
GGTTCTAAAATCCAGAACACTGTCATTTCTTCCAGTCTTCACCATCCACAGTGTGTATGGTGGAGCCCCAGCCTTGCCTGAAAAACCTCAGATGAGATTGTTCCCTACAGAATTGCAGCTTGCCCAAAGGTTTAGGAGAAGCTTTATGAAATTTTCTTTCTGTACTGCCGGACGTGCTGTGCTTGCTGCAGGAGCGGGTTACTGTCACCAGAAAGTTTCAGTAGCTTTGTCACGGTTAGCAACAGAGCTCTGGGAGGTGAATGAGACTGAGAAACAAGCGTCCACTAACAAACTCCAAAATAGTATTAATATAGTAGAAAATATACAAGATAAAGAGGAGAAGGGCAGATTTAAAATGGAATCTGTTAGCTACCAGAGCCCACCAGCTCCTGTATAACAGTTGTCATTTTCTCTTGTCAACTAATGCCAGCTCTGGTTAATTATCAAATAAACTATTCTGATTTAGTGCAGCTCTGATTATCATTACAACAATGTGCTAGAATACTTTTGGAAATGCTGAGTAAACCAGCAGTTACTCAGTTTGCAGCTGAGTAACAACAGTGTACACACAGTATTTCCTGAGCATTAAGGAAAAAACAGTCCCTGCTCTGAAAAGAAGCTGGTTCCAGCACACAGAGATGATGAACGTGGTGAAACAGTCCAGCCCTTAGCTTTTACACTGGACTTGCCACACAGCCAGACTCCAATTTTGCAGACAACATCCACAAAGCAAATTTCACAGTGGTATCTGAACGGCTTAGGGAGAAAGTACTACGTTTGCAGAATCACACCTTGGAGTATAACTAGCCCAAGTAGGCATCTGTGCAGAGACTCCTCTTCCTAAGAGGCGGAATATTTTACAGATGCTGAAGGATGGTTTACGGTTTTCGCTTTTTTATATTACAATCTTAGCACAAACTAGCAAAAATGCTAATCACCTCCAATTAGGGATACAGAAACTGTCATGTTTCCAAAATTATAGAAAATTGCTGTTGCTGTCTACTTATCTTTTGAGGTCAAAATACGTCATTTATTTTCTTATTCCCAAAAGGTATCATACTTGGCACACGACCATACTAGAGTGGAAATTTCCCGACATACTAGATTGTATCAACACAATTTGTCATTGAGCAATAATTCTTTGCATGCAAATACCTGGATAGGCTCCAATAAAAACTGTGTAAAACGCTAAACTACAAACATTTTAATCTTGCAGACTGATGTGGAATGTTTGACTCCTGGCCCAGGCCTCCCTCTTCAGCATGCGCATTGCAACCAGTTCTCCTGTTAGCATGTCACGTTTATCATTATTGCTGTAAAGAGTGAAAAAAATAAAACCCCACAAACAAAAAAATTCGTTAAAATCCTCTTATCTACAAGGAATAAAAAACCCAGATGACAAAAACAAAAAAAAAAAAAGAGCCACAAACCAGGAATGCTACTTCAAGCTTTCATGGACATAGTCCTAAACTTAGGGCAAATCCACAGCTGTTGAATTTATCTTAGTAGTCTCTCCAGCTGAACATGTGTTTCCAATCTGAATTTTAAACATTTTCTTTTTCTTTACAGCTGGAAAACAGTATTTTCTAATCAGAAGATGGTAGTAGACAAGATATTCTATTTTTAAGTCTGTAGACACTCTGGGAAAGTGAACTGGCTCAATCATCTGAGAGGACTGCCAGTGGTGCAATCCAAGATGATAACTGCAGTGTCAAAGTATAAAAATGCTCACAGTAACATTTAGCTAATAATCTACTTTGTACATGATCACAATTCTTTCCATCTTTTTTAGATGCCAGAACGTCAACCATGACAACTTATTATTTACAAAACATTAAAACATTTAAAACTCAAAAAATGTGGGAATCTCATCAAGAAAAACATTTTTAGATAATATAGAATTACTGCATTGATTGCTTTATTTACCACTGCATTTTCCATTAACATCCTTCATATAGAACTACTGCACAGTTGGCTTCATCTGAAGCCCTGAAAATCTTTAATTCCTTGCCTGTGAACTGAGGACTGGCCCACTGGGGAGTCTTTCTACAACAGCTTCCAAATGAGAATGTTAATTTTGTGGACGTTGAAATATAGCAATATCAAAGCTGACCTGAGTTCTGCTGCACCTAGAACTGACTCATGTTAACATAGACAAAATTTAATTTTGCAACCTAAACTAGGGGTAGCAAAATTCAGCGTTGCAGTGCCAGCAATGGGAAGGAGAGTGGGCACGGGCAGTGTCACACGATGAACGGGGAGATGTTGTGAGACGGTAAGTGAAAGAACACTCATCGGGCCTTTGGAGATCTGTGGGAAAGAAAAGAGGTGGAAGCCACAACTGAACATTGCTTGTGCATGAGAGTGAGGACAGATCCGACTGAAGATCCTAGTATGGATGTGGGCGGGGAAGCATCTGGGTGAAAAGTGGGAGGAGGGTCCTAACGAAAAGGAGTCAGAAAGACGAGCTGGGAGGTTGGTGGAAGCAGTGTCAGACAGGGAGGGAAGAAAATCTCTCTTCCCCTAACCTACTGTTTCTTGGGATACCCTCATAAATGAGGTAAGGACAGAAAGAAAACAAAAAAACCCAACTGAATTAGGCTATTAAATGCTTTCCCAATATATTCACTTCCTTAGACCACCTAAACATGTATATTCATCAGCCAGAAGTTAAATATCAGATTCTTTAATATTCAAACTAATGGACATTTATGGTATTCACTACAGAGAGGATGAACATTTATCACAACTAACGACTAATTTTTAAAAATACCTGAAGTGTATTGTTTAAGTTGTGGGGTTATTTTTCCTCTCATGTTCATCACGTCATCTCATGTGGAAGCCCAAAACGTTCCCAAGAAGAAAGCAAACCCCCTCCCCAAGTCCATTCTCTTTCTTCAATTGAGAACATCCTAAGATAAAATACATATTACTTTTTCCGCTAATACATACATAAAAATTCCTTTTTCTCCTCCCAGAAAAAAAAAGTTTCAAGTAAGCATTATTCCACAATAGAATTCATCCACCCCTTCCATACCGTCTCTGTGCTGTGCAAACATTCTTGGTAGTGCCAAACACCGAAAGGGCTGCATGACAGATGGCATGTCTAGCAGTTCACATGTCCCCAGGTCTGGCAGGCAAAAATATCTGATGAAGAACTGCATTTCTATGTTTGGGAAGTACTTTTGTTATAGATTTCCAGGGGCTGGGGATTTTCTGGAGGGCTGCGTTTATTGTGTTTTGGGAGGGAGGGTGTTGGGGTTTTTCTGTTTGTTTTCCTTTTCTTTTTAAACCTGTCTTTATTTATTTAATAATAAGCTCAAAATTGCTTGCTTCACCCCCCTCTCCTCCCCTCCCCTTTTTAGTACGTCTTTAGAGGCAACAAGCCAAAAAAGAATGATCGTTAACTGTGCAACAGTGTCATGCCTTAACACGCTTCTCAGTATTTTTACAGTTTAACTACTAGCCCTCTAGCCTATATTTTAAAATCAGCCATTCCTGTGCCAAACCAAAAAGGAAGAAAAAAATGGTACATTTTTAAATTAAAAAAAAATATTTAAATTTGAACTCATATTTTTAACTTCTGCTCAGGATTTTTAATAGATTCTGCTTTATGAAAGAAAAAAGTTACATGAACCTAGGTACTTCCATATTTCACTCATGTAATCACACAGGGCAAAATTTATAAAAATACTTTACTCCTATTTTCAAATGAACAGTCACAGGGGCAATAAAGAAAAATAAGTAATAACTTCCTTGTCACTTTAGTTTAAGAGACAGAAGAGATATTCTGAACACAACTTAATGAGAACCTAAGCAGCAATAGTCATTGTGTTATCATGGTCAGATTCAGAATTAAATATTCCAGAATTATGTCCATAATAATCTTCTCCATTAATTTGTATTTCTAGCATTAAAATAAACATAATTTCCCTGTAGGGAATCTAGCAGCTTTCATAAGGAAACTTCAGTATTTTGTTTGAGGATAGATCATTTAAGAGGAGACAATCTCTTATAGTATCATGCCACTTAGTTTTACCCACCTAGTTTAAATTAATTACCTAGGCTCTCTCCAATGTTCCTTCACAGGACATCAAGCAAGCTGGCCAGGCAAAGAGAACGCTAAATGAAAGTCAGTTTTCCTACACTGCAGCCTTGCAAGTCTGCAAGACTGGAAAGCTCCCAAAGCTGGCAAGAGACACTTGCTTCTATACTGACAAAATATGCCTTGGTAATTGGATGAAGGGAATTGCCAGCCGACTGACGGCAAGTGAAACCGTACTGCATGACCCTCTTAAAGAAGCGTGGTGACAGTATGAGTTGGCCAGAGATGGTCATGCAGCTTAATAGGAAAGACCTGATTTTGCTAAAATGCTAATGCAATAAAGTCTTCAAGATATCAAAAATTTATAACTCCCCCTTGCCAAGGTTTATATATAAAAGATTATTGTAGCTGGTTCTTATTAGTCACACTGTCATTACCAAAGGAACTTAATGAGTGACACGACCCTCAAATTAAAAACCCAGAAAGCTTTCCCCTTTTTGCATAAAACCCCAACAAAACTAAACAAAAGCCCAAGAAAAAGCCCAAACAAAACAAAAAAGCGTGCCACGTTTTAGCTACCTACACTTTTGTGGCAAACTGTCAGCTCTGTTTAGTCACAGCGAGCCACCCTAAGAGAAGGTAATGACTCTCTTCTTAAAGCTGTTTCATGACAACAAAATTATATTTACACTCATAATTAAGGAAGATCAAATATTGGTTCAAATAGTCCTAACACACAAAAAAGGAAACTTCTAGCATGGCAAGATACAAATTCTTCATAAGAAAACAGCTATTTGAACTGTCTTCTTTTTGTTGATACATTTCAAACAAATACAAGGAAGCATCAGACTTATCTGTACAAAGCAAGAATAAAACTCCTTGTTACTTATTTCTCAAAAGAAAGCATTTTGCTTTAAGCCTTGAACGCAAGGCTTCTTTCGGGTTTACAGGCATCACGTCATGATTTCACCAACACAGTCTGTTTCTGGTGATGTCAATGTGTTTGGTAACTGCTTATTAAGCAGGTTTTATCAATGGATTAAGAAACAGTTTAGCTGCCAAAAAGAGCAAAATAAATTTTAGATCAAAGCATATAATCAACAGACATAACAGGTGACTAAGTACCGTCTGTCAGCATATTGTTCTATGACACAGAAGGGGTATGTATATAAAAACAGTGGTGCAGAGATGATACACTTTTTCCTCCCCTTTTTTTGAGTAATGTGATCAGCTAGTGTCAGAGTTGAGTATACGCCAGATAAATTAAACCAGCCAGGGGCTAATGCATGATACAGGGCAAGTTTTGCAGAATTTTCTTTTAAAAGATTTGCATTCGTAAGTTAGCATAGTTTCTCTCATTACATAGTGATGCTGCCTTTTTTTGAAATCTCCTGGTTTTGGCTTGTGCTGAATGAATTGCTATTCCACCCTAAGTGTCAGTTCAATTATTACAAATGCCAAGTTGTTCTCCTATATTTAAACTAGTGAGAGAAGAGGACTTTAATATGTTATCCAAAATAAATAACATGAAATGCAAGTGAAAAATTTCAGGCTTAAGTAGGTGATAAAGATATATCACTCAACACACTAACAGTTGACATAAAAAAAAAAAATCCTAGAGTTGCATAAAATCTTCGATTCATCTTATCGTGCAGATTTGAAAAGAAAAGATCTTTAAAATGAGAAACCATAATGACTGTCTAAGTGTGAATTCGGATCTTGCCAGAAGCACGAACTGTTTGCTCATTCTCTCACAGTAGGGCATTCACATACAGGAAGATTCTTCCTATGACATGATTTTCAGCAATATCAGCCCTTAAACTCCACACTGCGCCACCAGCTCTCTGGACTGGTCAAGACTCCAACGCAGTTCCATCTCTGAAAGCCCTCAACCTTACCGCAAAGCGGAGCACAGTGCCTGTCTAGCTCCAAATGTGTGTTGACCTACAGCCTCATCCACAGCAAAGCCCCATCCCTGCTTTCCAGGTGGAGCAGGACTCCACTGTGAATCCTGCTTAGAAAACCTCGCCACCCTAAACCTAGACTGATGCACAGAAAGGCGAGTGCAGCTGCAAGAATGCACCAAGCAGCAGACCCATCCCAAGCTCAGCCCACATCCGAACTTCCCTGGCTGAGCAGGGCTGCAGGGGAATTCCAGCTCTGAAGACTCTCACTTCTCTAACCTTCCATGGCGGTTTAACCCCAGCTGGCAGCTTCCCCCGCCTTCCCTATTCCTCGGTGGAATAGGGGATGAGAATCATAAAAAAAGGAAACCTTTTGGGTTGAGATGAAGACAGTTTAATAGAACAGAAGAGAAGATAGTAATAACAATCATGATAGTAGAAAATGAGTGAAGCAATACAATTGCACACCACCCAATGATTGATTGTCCAGCCTGTCCTGAGCAGTGATCGCAGATTTCCTGCCCTCCCCTTGGCTAATCCCCACTTATATATTGAGCATAATGTCTATGGTATGGAATACTCCTTTGGCCAGCTTGACATGTCTGTGCTCCCTCCCAGCCTCTATGGGAAGCTGAAAAAGTCCTTGACTTCATACAAGCATTACTTAGCAACAACTAAAACAGTACGTGTTATCAACAGTATTCTCATACTAAATCAAAAACACAGCAGCTACTAGGGAGAAAATTAACTCTATCCCAGTTAAAACCAGGACACCCTCCCTCAAATGTGAAATTCCTAAATTCATTATGGTTTGCATTCGTTTCCACTTGCCTACAACCGCACATTAGGACACACAGATTCATTTACTCTGAAGTAACTACATTGCGTTTGTTCTATGCTTTCCAGGAGTACGTTCCAATTCTTGATCTGAACATGCTCTCTAACTGCATTGCAAGTCAGCATAAGACAGACACACAATGCACATCAGCTTCTCCTTTCCCATGCCCTACTTCACAGACACAGGTAGCTGTGTCCTAACCCCCTGCGGGATGTTACACTCCAAATGACAACCTAAAAAAGGAAAATGAAACAAGAAAAGGCAATATTAGCTTATATTTTACAGTAAGATCCTTCGTTCCTCCAGGATCTTGTTTAGCCTAAGCTCTTGGCTATCTAGCTCCAGCCATGAGGATTTTTCTGAACCAATCACCCTCTTTGTCCTTTTGTGCAAGACGAACCTCTTCTTCCTCACCCTCCTCTCCAGCTTGACATTCAAAGCTAGCATCCTGTTTTGTTGGTATTCTTGTTACTTTATTTGTCTGAAACATCATTTGATGACAGAGATCTTCATTGGAAGTGGCTGCGATGATCACATCTCCACCTCCATTCCCATCTCCCACACCCTTCCGCATTATCTGAGGTTAAAGGCCTTCCCCGTTTCCCTTCCAATATACCAAAGTTGTCAGTGCCTAATGTAATGATGCATCAATGTCTGTCTGGTGAAGAGATGTTTAAAACAGTTTCAACTCTGTTGCAGTCCTTTGTCATACAGGTTGAGAAGTAGTTAGACTAGAAACATGCTATTATGCATGTTTATTATGTAAGTATTAGTAAAACAGAATACAGACACGTTAGCTCAAACGTTTTCTCCAAACTATATTTCCTCAATTTCCTGTTGTCATTAGAAGCTCTTGGCATTACAGACAACAGCAGGCATAATTTCATGAAGCTGCCCAAAGGAGAGTTTTACTAAAGCGTACGTTTATGTCAAAAAAGACACATGAAGTTTGTGTGGGGAGAGAAAGATTGAGAAACTTCCAGCCTGCAGGGGAAAGCTGTCAGAGGATTTAGTTCTCTGCTTACAAGATGGCTGTTTCCTAATAGCCTCACTTTCTGCTTTTGTGGGGAGGAAGGAAGACAGTGAAAAGAATGAAGACAGCAGTAGGTGTTTCATCATTTTAGGACAGAAAATAATCATAGAAAAGTCAAAGAGCCTCTTACAAACACTAGCAAGGATTGAGAACAGAATATTCCTATCAAAATGCAAAGCCATAACAGGAAGACTGGGGGAAGCTTCCTGCTCAAAATGTGAAAATCTCACTATAATTTTCAAAGCTCAAATTGGTGTCAAATAAAAAAAAGCTATCATCTGTTCCATGTGACTGGTCACTTGCTCTGCTTGATGTGATAATACGCATTATCATCTCAATGAGCTTTATTAAAACCAAAACACCTTATTGTAATTTTATTTCCAGAAAAATTAAAATCTTCAGAAATTGGCATGAAGTTCACCAATACACTTGCACATTCGATTCCAAGATTTACTCTATGATGAGCAAGATATTCCACTCATTATAGATATTCCCTCTCTCCTCAAAAGTTCCTTTTAAAAAAGTCAACCTCTTTCCAAGCCAAAATAGGGTAAAATTGTAAAGAACACCAAAAGAATTTTAAGTTTTTCAAATTTACTGTTGGTCTACTTAGAAATCTTGATTATCAAAAGTTGGAAAACTGGCTGTGGCAATAAATATAGCAAGTCAAGTAATTTATATTTCTTATGGTCTATATTAATCTAAGATGATCTATGATCACTCCATATTCACGCAGGCTACTGATCTACTACAGAAGATTAAGATCTAAAAGTCCAGGCTGCAAAGTCAAAAAGCAGATTTCATATCCATAAATTAACTCCCACTCTTACAAATCAGCTATCTACCCCATTCATGAGCACTTTAAACTGGTCCCTCCTCAGGCACGGAGGATATTTTAAACTTCAAAGTTAATCCTCTCTTGATCTGGATTAATTGCTGTAGGAGCTTGCAAGTCTTTCTGAGTACTCTTGGCCAGCTGTTAAGACCCAACAGTTTCCTTTATTTATTCCTTAAAATTAAAAATGCATTCCTGTCATGAATTAACCCTTTCCCTGCTAAAACACAACATACCACCGGCTGTGAGTTTTCACTACTACATTACAGTCTACGTTCTGGTTGTATGCTTTATATAGGCATTGCTAAGGGGACTAGTAGATGGTGGCATAAAGTCATGATGGGGGACATACACATAAACCTCAGTTTACAGTTAATTTGATGTAGTATGCAAACTAGGAATTTTAGGTGGAAAGAGGCCTTAGTAACATGTAAGTGTCAAATCCAAGAAATGGTTATATTGAACTTGGTTGAAACACTGAATAAAGTCAGGATCTCTAATGTTACCTATCTTCTGTTGAATCAACATTACACCATAGAACAACTCAGAACTTCAGTTGCTGAAGTAATTTTCATGATTATTTGGGACTACTTAAACATCAAGAGGCCTCATTTGAGCAGTTTATGTAAAACTAAATGTGTATGATTAGCCTGTAGTCTCAGGCTGCCAAGCACATGTCCTCTCTCGGTTCCAGACCACTCCTGATGCTGAAGAGATCTTTGCCTGTTAGGTTGCCCCTCACCATTCCCCAGTGTTTTAATGGAGACATTGCCTTTTTCTCCCATCCTCCAGTCAGTATAAGTTACTCAAAAAAACCCCAACAACACAGCATTAAAGCCCCCAAATTAATTTAGATTAATTTGAAAGATACTGTGGTTCTCTTCCATCACAATGAGGTTCCTTCTGTGTAATAGAAGGATGATGTTAGATGAAAGCCAACTTGCTGTTCAACTAATATCTATATTTTGTTCAAATCCTTTTGAAAATGCTATGTGAATGATAACAGAGGTGTCAGCAAGTTGGGGAGCTGGCACAGACAGTTACAGAGCAACTGTGTTGTAGTTTGATCACTGCTACTCTCAACAGCTTCAGTGTGCACAATAGCCACAAGCCATTTGGCCAAAATTACAGGAGAGTTTTAAACCCAGATCTGGAGCTGGACTCAGCTTCACGTAATCACTACCATTCCCACGGAACAGCGAGGAGAAAAAACACTGATAGAGGAAACTAGAAAAAATTCTTTTGTGGTATTACAAAAGACCAAATACATAAATTTTTACAGGCTGCATGAAAACACTTGGTTTATGAAAGACTTTCAATAAGAAAAACAGCTCACATACCTTATATGTATTAACTTCCCATCTGTTCTGAGAGGCAACATATCACCTTCAGGTTGCTATAAGACAGAGACTGCGGTTTTGTTTGTTTGTGGTGTTTTGGTTTTTTTGGGGTTTTTTGTTTGTTGTTGTTTGGTTTTTTTTAAAAATATATTTCTGTGAATTTCTGTCTGTAGGTCTCAAGTGATTATTTTACCCCTATGGGTATCTAATCTTACACACAGAGGGCTAGGTTTTCTCTTTCAAAAATTATCCATTAAAAAACAACTCAAAGTGGACAGCAGGATGCCCAACTATCTCAACAGCATTAGGAGAGGCTTCTGCAAAGAATTAGCACTTCTATCACCATGCAACTGAGAAATCACTCCCTTAAAACTACTGAAGTCTCAGAAGTTATGTTTAATAGCCTTTTCTTCTATTTTAGTCTTGTGTATTTTTTCCTACTTGGACAAGAACACTTAAGAAGCTTCACTGTCAGTTCGTTTTCCTTTTGGTTTGTTGGAGAAGAATATTTCATATGCCTACCTACGTAGGCATATTGTCTCAGCTCCTGCAGTATCCAGCCTCCTTGCCAACATGCATATGTAACTATGAAACTAATCACTGTTTGATATTATAGCATTTTAATTTAATTTTAAGAGTGCACAGTGATGCAAACAGTTGCAAAGCAAACCAAGAACAGCTACAAACAAAATTTCAAAGAGCTGAACTTGTCTGTTCCATTCTAATCAAAGAGAAGTCAGCAGCTACAAACAACTTCTTCGCACAAAAGCAATAACTATGCATGAAAGTCAGATATCCTTGCTATAATTTGAATTTTCTGGAGGCATTGTGGGCGTGCCTCTGTTCTCACAAGCAATCCATTTGTACCAGGTACCAACCACAAGCAAATCTGCGGTTTTTGAGTTAGAGCGAGGACATACAAATGCTCTTGTGACCATTTTTCCCAGCTTTTCATTTCTTGGGATCATGCCTATTTTACAACATGGAATGATCAGCAACAGGGTAAGCAAGTACAGATTTGTGGCCGATTTTTTACAGGAACACTTCCTGCAGACACTTTAATATGCTAGTAGATAGAAGCTTTGCCTAGACAAAATATGTTAACAATAGGGGAAGTTTTTGGTGTTTTAATTTTTAAAATTTAAATCTACCATCTATCAGAGAGTCATGTCTTAGTATGCTTCAAATTCTTATGAAATAATACCTTAGCAGTAACTAATAAAGCGGAGATTTTAATCCTTTTAAAGATTCATTTGTGTGGTTTCTCAGCAGAAACTCTCAGAGTAGCCAAAATAAGATTTTTGGAAACCCATGTTCAAAAAGGGTTAAAGTACCTTCTTCTATACCAAGATGCAGCCTCGATGTTTGCACATTTCTGGTTTGATGATAATACACCTGGTTCATTTGTCTATCACTCACATCTTCCATCATAAACTGAAAAGCAGACAAATGAGCTAAACACTACACTTAAAAAAAATCAAAGGTCTAAGGCAGCACAGAGGAGCATAATCTTAAAGGTTTTTTATCTATCAGAGTATCTCAGAAGCTTTATAAGCATAAATAGTTGGTAGGGGGGTGGGGTCTTGTTTTGCTCTTTTTTTTTTTT
>VYZM01020551.1:275538-325119 GCA_013398915.1 Dromas ardeola
TTTGTTGGTTTTGTTTTTTTTTTTTTTTTATTTTTTTAACTTTTACAATTGAAATTAATGTTTATCTATGTACAGGTTAGGATAAACACTTCTTCATGTTTGCAAGTAGTATAACTTAAAATACAGCAGTCCTTTCTCTTAGTTTATCGTATCTCTTCAGAAATAAAAACCCTAGGACCTATTATTGCCTTAATTAAACAAATATGGACAGAAGGCAAATATGAGTTTTTTCCACTTTTCTATAATAATCAAAGTAACACAGAGTACACAGTAGGTATATCATCTTTAAATTAAAATCTTGTTTCAATTCTCAGAGCACTTCTAACTTCCAATTATCAAAATAAAAAACAAATCTTGCACAAGAAAAATGGCAAATAACCCTGCATGAAGAAATACTAGAAAGGAACACTTTAACCCAAAACCACTTTGCTTCCATGTAATTGCAAAGCCAAGCCAGCTGATTTTGTTTATTAAAAATATCCAAGACAACTTAGCATATAGATTAATTGCAAGGCCCTTACAGGGCTTTTTGGTGATGTAAATATGATTAAAAAAAATAAAGCCCTCAAAAAAGTTATTAGTTATAGAAATTAGTAATCTCCAAATGATCAACATTTTAAACAAGTCTCAACTCCGCTGGATTTTTAGAGCTTTTATTGCAACTGTAACTTACTTCTAAACCAGATAGGTTCTTTGTAAGATTTGTTTGCCTGGTTGGTACAGTGCCTACAGCTACAGTGTCATGGAACTGTTTCTTTAAACAAGAAAAATGCAAGATCTCACATAGCCTTTTTGATCTTCCAAATGTCAGACTTCAGGGCTGTTTGTTGTATCATCCTACGATTATAATTTATTTGAGGTTTTCATATTACTTATCAGTTATACAACAGAAAACTGATCATAATTATGTTCTCAGCAGTACTATCTAGACATTGTGTTGCTCTAACTACTGCTTTCATTGTCTGTAAAACCGCAATTCTTCCAAAAATTTGTAACATCATTTGCCAGCTTCCTTAACTGGAAAACAACAAACGTACCGTCTCCAAGTACTTTCAATTCCCGTTTCCATTAAAGCCAGGGAGCATTCTAAGTACGTCTGCATGGCCTTCATTTAGCCAAGAAACAGAGGCTGCCTCAACAATGATTATAACAATATGAAGCTTTAAAATGAAATTTTTAGCAGACAACTTTATTCAAAGAGAGGCCAAAAAGAAGAAAGAATAATTTTTTATTTTTTTTTTTAAACAAAGTCAGCACACTTTGTTATTTAGCCTGCACATTGAATTTCATATATTCCCATTTCAGAATACTTCAACTTGCCATTCTAATTTAGCCCTATAGTGAATGCTAGCCCATAAATCAGGAGATACTGTCCAAAAATAAGCACAATAGAGAACAGTGGATCCTGTGTTCGTGGCAGTGTTGACCCCCTGAGGATACACCTTTACTCCAGAGTTACCCTAGGCTCCTATTTAGCTATTGCCCTTTCTCACCCACAAATAAAAGAATTCTTCCTTTCATATTTAAAAGGACTGTAACCCTAAGGCTAAGCATTTTGTTACTTGACCTCCCACATAATTTCCCCAATGAACTTACAAGGAGACAAACTTTCCCCACAACTCATTGTGGAAAAAACCAAAAGGTAGCTTTGATTTTTTTTTTTTCCTGTGCAAAAAGAAAAGAGCTACATTTCCAGAAGCACCAGTGATACACACAGGATTACCGCTGAGGACACAATAATTCAAATAAATCTCTGTAATGTGATGATTAAGACACAGGATTGGACTATCTTGGCAATTCATTCTGCAAGGTACAGCTCCACACACGTCTGTGCAGGTGGAGGAGCCATCTTAGAGCTCCCTGGTATCTCCCATATCTTTTTGCACCACAATCTCCAGCTGAAGTTCTCCACTCCCTCCCTCCCAAGGCACCTCAGCCTGCCCTTGTCAGAGGGTAACGATTACACTGGTCCAGCTTTGACAGCAGCTTCAGAAAACAGGTGGAGAACCAACAGGGTAGCAAAATGCAATACATTTGTAGAAATAAGCAACAAAATTTTAATCTGCACTCGCCACCAAAAAAACTTGATCCCAAATTTATGGCAGGCTGCAGTGCAAACATACTGTCAGACACTGACAGGAGCAGTAACACAAAATCTCTCTCCCTGTTGTTGCAAGTTTTTAGCTATTTTTTTTTTTTTAAGTTGAAAATTCAGACAAAACACCAACAAGAAGCCGGCACAGGTTTATAAAAACGAACAACGTGATGGATGACAGAAAAATCTTTATATGGGAAAGCCTCAAGAGTGACTGAGGCATATTGCTCCCCATTGGCAGCAGTAAAGGGAAAGGGCTGAGTTCAAGACCTGCAATCCAGAATTTGTGCTTTGTTTTATAGATGATGGGCTCAATTCTTTTACTCTTATTCACAGCGAGCCCTACTCTTATTCTTCCAGGGATTATTCGTAAACCAAGAAGGACAAAGGAATTAAAGAGTCACTAGATCACATAGATGCAAAAGCGACGTTTCAAAATGTGAATTGTCTATGAGTTGATAAATTCAAGCACAAGGATTCTTGCCTCAAAGACAGTGCAGACAATAGCTTTGGTAATTATTAATTGCATCTTTCATGTGGAAGTGAACTCTGAAAACTAAACTGCAATTTAAATGTAAAAATTAAGTATTCCACTCTAGATAAGATCTTCCTAGAGAAGGGTTGGTTGACTTCTCACTATAAATTTTTTCCTGTTTAACTAAGCCAGCCAAAACCCTCTTAGTGTTTCCACTGTTGCATTTTATAAAAATAAAACAGTCTGTTATCAGCACAGCAATGCTCCCAAAACAAATCACACCACTAATCATCTTAATTATGCCAGGAAAACTTCCTGCTGTAGACATGCAATTTATCAGATCAGATGTTCTACCCAATCTGCAATGAAAGGTATTTCATGTGTGGTTACCCTGTGCAGTGCAGCACTGGCACATACCCACAGGGCAGTGTCAGACAAGGTAGTGCTAAAACTAGGAGCATCTGCCTTAACAACATGGTGCTCTGCCCCATATAACGAGCCCTGCGGAAGCCATCTCCCTCTACAGGACGTTCACTAGGAAACACTTTCCAGAAAGGGGTACGAATAAGGGAATTAACAGGGTATAAAACCCCTGCTATGAAATGGGTCTGACTCACACAGCAGGGTCAGGGGGAGATAAATGAAAAGAAAAAAACTTTATTCTCCTTTCTATCTTGTTAAGGATTATCCCTCCGCAGTAAAATAAGATTTAATTTACTACACAAAATATTTTCTATCTGATTGAGATCAGGTTTTTTTCCTTAATAACTTTGATCTTGGAATAATATTCATCATTACATCTTTTGAAAATTTACACATTTCTGACAAACGTCTGAGGAGATTTCGTTTTGTTCGCTGAGTGATCCCAAACTGTAAAAAAATATGCTGTTTCTCCAAAATAGATCTGCTCTGTAGCACTTAAAAAGAGGTTATTGTTCAGGTTCTTCAATTCCAGTCAAGGAACAAATCATGAAGAATGCAGAAAGTCCAAAATAAACACACATTCTAAGAGCTAAGTACACACACTAACTTCTCAACATACCTTGCAAGCACCCTAACAATTCCGATTTTCTACTGTTGGCAGAATACATAGTGATCTTTCTGCGTGACTGTTGTAACTTGCTCTGCAATTCTGTGCCAAAACCAGAAACATGGTAATGACATTGAATAGGTAATTAGTAACTATTAGAACTGTATACAAACCAGGGCGTAGTCAAGGTGCTAGCATCTGTCTAAGCCACCTGGAGGGATTTGGCTTCCTAACAAAGCACCAAAGATGGTGGTGCCTCTGTAGAAGTTTTTATAAATCACTCAGACGGGCTATCAAAGAGTAAAACAAACCAGAATTTCATGTTAAATCCTATCACATGAAAAACGTGAAGTAGGAAAAAAATTTTATAGCTTTACTGCCCCTTAAAAAAAACACCAAAGCCACACACACAACAAAACTCAATACAATTCACTGTGGACAGAGTTTCAAGGAAAATTAGCTTGGGGTCTCGTTTGTTTTTTTAAACATCAGGGATTTGAGATATTCTGTAGACTTCTCCAGTTTTAAGAGACATGGGAGGACTGGGTAGATGTAGTATTTGTGCATCTCCCATGGATTACACAAAGCTTTGCTTTTCTGGGAAGCAGCAGCCAGCCCAGCCCCACCACCTTTTTTTCACTCCCTGCTACCAGCAGCTGCTGCAAGATCAAGCACAGGAATTCCACTTTATTCCTCCTCCTCAACAGCTAATGGCAATGTTCTTTGCTCCTCCCCTACTCAAACAGGGAAGGGGAGGAGGGAGAGATGATAAACCCTTATGAACATATTCAACATTTATGTGATGTTAGAAGTGATAATTGTCATGTTCCAAGAGGATTAGTACAGTATTGGTAATTTGGTAAACTCCACCATCAGTGAAGTCTTGTACCAAACATTACTGGAAAAACTTTCCCAGAGCTCGTTCATACTGGAGAATCTTCCTGTGCTTGGAAGAAGTTTGGGGACATGATATTGCTCAAGGAGTCATAACGAATAAAAATACGTTCATTGTTTTAGTCAGATGAAGACAAACCCAGACAGCCCTCAGAGTTTCAACCTTTCCCCTTTCTTTCCCCTTCCACAAAACTAGATGCCAGTTACAGATCAGACAACCTAGATTTGAATCACAAGCACATCACTGGAGTGTTTCCACCAGCATAACCCCTGCACTACATTAGAACAAGATCAAGTAAACCAGCAATTCAGGCCTTTCCAGCTCTAAGTAGGTCTTAAATCCAAAGGATGCAAAAAACGGAGTAGAGAGCTTTGCATGGATGAGGTACAAGTGGAGGCCAGCCCTCCAGAACACAGTGCTGTTTTCAAAGCCCAGCAATAAGGCTACTGGTTATGAAGCAAAGCTCTAACACCAGAACAGAGAGGTCCCCAAATTCTAGCTACCACTGCAAAGAGAAACATCAAAAATGCTAGTAGTAAGTTATCACACATACAGAAAGCTGAAGAGATTGAAGCTTATAACAATCTAAGCAGGTAAAGTCTCCAGAGACTTACACTTCAGTGACATATGAACAAAACCCTGCAGAAATCTCTGAAACAAAGTCAGGACCCATTATCCCATATAAACTTTTTAGCACTACTATTTTCCTGCACAGCAGCTTTTAGAGTTTGACTGGAACTCATTAGAGCCCAGAGGTTGTTTTAAAATTTACCTGAACAATCACAGCTGCTACAGATCAGGTACTGAACTCCCACAGACTGTTTCATTTTCTGGCCCATTGCTTATTTTAAAATAGGGCAAGTAATTATTCCAAAGAGCATCTAATACAGATAGATCTGAAGAGATCAATCTATCCATTAACAGTTAACACAGCAACATGTCTGTGCTTGCACTTAAGCTACCTCAGTACATAGCAATAAGAAGGCCATTTTAATAGAGATGCACCGACGCAGATACTAAGTACAAATACTAGCTTTAAAATGCCCCAGCACTTCCCATAGATATTGAGTACCTTCAGGTCTTGTCAAGAGCAAACACACTGAGAACATTAAAGAACCCTGAAGAATTGAATATATGTACTTAATATATCAAAAATACTGTTTATCAACTCATACTTAGAAAAAATTAAATCCTACCATTTTCAGTTGTTTCCAGATGCATTTTCTACTTACTAACTGAAGAAAAGAGCTAGAGCACAGTCAACCTGTCCTTACCTAAAGAGCTCTGTTCTGATGTTGTCTCTGTAAAGTCCAATAATGCCCATATTCCCAGTACAACTAACACTGGGGGTCAACCACCACCCAAATTTCCACCCAAGCTGAAGGAGGAAAAACTTCTCCTGATTGCCCACCTGCTTTGCATTAAGTATCAGTTGTAATTATCAGCCTCAGCTGTGAGAGCAAGAGAGGGGCTTTCTGGAAGGGAAGATTGGAAAGAACAGTAGAAATGGTGCTACTGAATTGTCTGGTTACTGGATTGTCTGCACTAGAGAAGTCTTTGGTAGTAGCAGTGTTAAAGCCTGTGCAGTGAGAGGTGTCTGTTGTAAGTAAGAATTCCACTCATTGTTCATCCTCCTTGCTCCAGGTGTTCTTTCCCCTCTTTACCACATAATGCTCCACGCCAGAACTATCAAAGGCAGCTAACAAGGATTTAATGTATGATAAAAACATGAAAATGTACTGATATCACTGCCAAAACTGCAGCTACTGTAAACCTGCTATGGTTGTTAAATGGTTAGTGAATATCTCTTACACCAGGTTTTCTGTCAGAAATGGAGCCTAATTAGTGACGGTAAAATTGTTGGCCGTGGAAAAGCAAATAAGGCAGGTTTTAGGTACTTGCAGCATTGTGTACTGGAGGAAAACAGCCTTTGCTGTACCAGAACTTAAAACACAGGTAAAACATAGATTTTTTCTTATAAGTTAATAATATAAATCAACTTCTGATTTTCAAATAACAGTCCCCTATTGTACAGATCAAGTACTTATTAAACACAATACATGGAAAAGAAGCACCGTACTGTCAGTTTGACAAGAAAACTTCAGCAGTGCTGAGACTGAAACTAGTAGCTACATCCAGCCTGCATCCTACTCATCACAGGTATGTCTAATTCTACCAGAACAAACGGACTGCTTCTGAAGATCAGTCTGCATGAGCTACTACAATGCTGGATAACCACTTGAGCTGCTTATGGCACCAATTACGAAATCTTAGTTACCTGTAATGGGTGGAGAGAGTTTTACAGAAATATCTTAAATCAGAATGTCAGAAAATGACTCTCAGAACAATAATAACAATTTCCATTTCACTCTTCTTTATGCAAGTTCCTTCTTCAGTCCAGCTGAGAGAAAAACAAGCAACACAAACCAGGTTTGGGTGTGCAGTAAGGTGAAGGGATAGTCTGACTTGAGAAGCTAGCATAACGCTTTTATTCTGTGCCAAATCCTTAAGGGCTTCTTTAAAATTCATCAACAGACAATAAGCTACAAAAAGAAGGGTGACACGAGTTCACACTAAAAAAACCCCTCTCTCTGCTATCTCACACAAAGATATTTTCTTCTCGCTGCCAAATACGTTATCGCTCAAGATAACCACACAGCATTCAGCGCACCATAACACCACAGCAAAAAGCAAGTGTGCATTTGCTTCACAGACAACTCCTTTGGCGTCTTTCATTTGGGTTACAGAGCTTAACGACCTACAAAGAGATATCATCAATGCTAGATGAAAAATCTTAAAGCCTTGGACTGCAGTCTAAATATTACCTAGTATAAAGCAATTCTCTGCTCTCTGCAAATTTCTGTGGGAAAGCATTGCTTTTTGAGGGAAGAAGGACTGTTAAAATGGTTATTAGAGAGTCCGCTTAGAAGGCAATGACCAGTTTTGTTTCGCCCTCTGCTAGATTACAGAGCTCAGCGATACTGTGACCGTAAAAGCAGACTGAGGATCACAGTCAACTTTGTTGTTAATTATGATAGGAACTAAGCAATAAGCAGGAATATCATCAAGATCCCCTCCTTCCCTTATCATAAGTGAGGCTCACTTTTTTTTAAAGTTTCAAAGATGCAGTTGAATTTTTCTACAAGGGCATGAATTATTTTAGTTCACAGGTAGCTTTTCATCACAGCATGTTTTAAAAGACATGTAGCTTTTTTTTTTTCCACCAGAAAATGACAAAACAGTACAAAATGGCTCTGATCACACAATGTAAGAAGCCAATAGGCCAGACAGCTCAAGCCATTTTCCCAGGGTTACACAAAACACCATCAGAGTCAGGATCAGACCATGAGTGCTATTCCTGTTTCCTGCCCTGTCTGCAAGGTTTGCTGCCTGCAATATTAATAAGAACGCCAGTTACAAAACACATTATCCTCTTTGGCAGATGGCAGATGTACAGGGATCCTTCTCTAACCAGCTGCGATGTAAACAGTAGGTCTATTTGAAACATCTTTGATGTCGATTCAAATGGCCATTATACTTCTTCAACAGTCCAGAAATGTTTGGAGAAATAATAAACTTGATTTCTGAGCACACGGACAAGTATAAGATGAGAAGTGTCAATAGTCTGTTGATATGTAAGACTTACGGGTATTTTCCAAAGTCACAGTCGCTGGGATCCCATACAGAACAGTCTATATGACACAAAAGTTTCTGCCAAAATACACTGATCTAATGAAATGCCAGCAGCTAAGCTAGGTCACCTACACAAACCTAGGAGAAAAATAAACTGTGATCCTGTTTTTTTTCCTAAGTCTGATCCTATTTTTTCCTAACTGTTTTTAGACCATGGAGTGATGCCGTCTGCTAGAAAAAGAAAACCATGCCAAGTCAGCTAATAGTCAGAAACTCTCCTCATACACTAAGACTGTAATACCAGTTTTTGTATTATTTCCCATGCTTCAGCAGAGCCATGACGCATGGAAAGCAAATAATTTAGTATACACTAAGGATAATATGCTTAGACAGTGACAAGTAATGTCACGAGGAAGCAAGCTCTCCTTCTTTTAATGTGGCGCTGAGTAAAGCCCAGCAGATTTTTCTCTTCTCTTCTTCAACAGGAAAATATCTTCTTACTTGCTGCTGCCCACACACGTAAGGAGTGGAATTACCAGGAGCGGAGGGATTCAGGAGACTTAAGGCCGCTATTGGTACTGACTCATGCTGTGTGTACAAAAAATCATCCACTAGGGAATACCTGTACCCCTGCTCTGCCCTTCTCCTACCCTCTCCCTTTGCAAGGTTCTCCCTACCCCTACTCATTTTGTCAGGCATATTTTAAAATGGAAAATTAATTTTTTATTCATTCATTTATTAATTCATTCTTAATTAAACTCATAAGACTAAAATGTAGTCAGAGAAGTGTTTTTATAAAAATAGTACATTCCTACCATAAACTTCTGCTTCTGTGCATTTAGACTTATCTATTTACATAGCTTCTTTGTCTCATATATCATTAACAGAACTGTTAATTAGTGTCCCAAGACTGCAAGCAGTGTGAAGCAATTTCTGCGACTGATACCTCCATTCTGTCTGAACCTTACTATTGAAGGTTGCACAACCTTGACTCCAGTTAACCAGAACAAGTTTGCAGAGCTGGTAAAAGAACTTCTACATGGAAATTGTAATCTGAAGTCAACACACCGCATTGACAGAGGGCCTTTAAAAAAGTCGCTTTTCTAAAATAGAATCTGGGTTACCACACATTTACAAAATGAAAAGGAATGGTTCACCGGGAACTTATTCTAGAACAAGGCTATGAGTCACAAAAGTACTGCAAATGCATACAATTAAGCCACAACATATCAGCTATCTGCTGTTTTTATTGCATGGCCTGCATAACAATAATTATACTCAAAAGCAAAAATTGAGGTTTTTTGTAGGTGTTCGTAGAAGTACTTTACTTGCTATCTCTTCTGAGGTATTTCAAACTTAATGTAAACTTATGACCAGAATTATAAATTTTGCCTTAACGTTTAGAGGAACAGATTGCAGTTTTACTGGTTACACATGCTTTTGAAGAATATCAAGAATGCATAGCAACACCTATTCTGTAATCTCTTCATATCAGGTAATATCTATATCTGTTCATATAAGGTAATCGATTCATGTCTTGGAAAATATTTACAGACTATAAAGTATATGACAGTTAGAAATTATTAAACATCAGAGCAGATATGTCCTTCTCAAGATGTAGGACTGCAGACCAGGTCTCACTTGCTTTTCTGTGTCTAACACAAAGGAAGAGTCCCACAGCTGAACAGTGCATGATATGAATACACGCTTTAAAGTAATACAAAGCATAAAACTGCTTCTATCCACATCAGCAGATGATTTATTGTTGACTGAAAGGAAACACAATCCAGGTCATATTGATGTTGTATGAACTATGTACTACCCCAAAATAATATTTCATATTGGTTTCAAATTTCTTACCTTTCAGCTGAATAATTTAAGATGAGGACAAGTCAATGTGATCAACAAAAGAAGGAAAGAAAAAAGGAAAGCTGGATATGGCATATTGGCCAGAAATTATTTAGAGGGGAAAGAAATAAGGGACAGTGGTTCGCAATGGACAAGGAGCTAGTAGTGAGAATATGTTCCCGATCATAGGACAACAGATGAACATAGAGACAGATGAAAAGTTAAGACAGAAAGAAGGGAGCGGGAGAGGGATCAGTGAGGCATGGAAGCAGAAAAGCAACTGAAGAAGTGTGAGAAAATCAGTGCAGCCTTGTGACTCAAGCCACTAGTGGGAGTGAAATGTGGCAAACAGACGATAAAGGAACATACAAGTTGGCACAGCAGCAGTGTGTTAATGTGAAGCTGGAGCTGTACTGGGACTCGAAGCTGGGAAGAAACCTAGAGCTGAAGGCCTAGCAGGGCAGTTAGGCAAAGAGTCAGTGTCGGTGGAGTTAAGACTGAAAGCATTAGACTAGTCAGCAGAAAAGGCTGAGCAACAGTAAAACCATCAGATACTGATAGTGTGGAGGTGGTAAAGGATTTAGAGAAGAGGCAGTGAGTGCTGATGGGAGTGAGGACAGCTACTGAGACTCTAGAGAAGCAATGCTTCACTAAACTAGGGGTGAAGAGAAACTTCTATGCATAATGAAAAAGGAGATCCTCTGTTTGGTTGACCAAATACAAAAGTACAACTAAAGTCATTAACAAGACAAGTGAAAACAAAGGCAAAAAACTGGAAAGAGGACGAATAATGCTTTGTTTAGAGACATGTAAAACTAGATACAGCCTTTTTTTCTTAAGCGTGGGCACTCCTCTTTTCCTTTTCCTGAGACTGACAAACAGCCAATGTAGTAGCGAAAGTAGACCCTACCATATACCTGGTGTGTCTTGTGAAGTGAATGTATGCTACCACGTTACCATTGAAGGTTAATCAGAGCAAAATGAAACATCCAGTAAAATAAAATTACCTTTACTTTTGGCCTGTCTTATTATTGCAGGTTCCAGTGTTCAATAATAAAACATGACCAGAAGAACTAAGTACTTAAGGGTAGAACCACAGTACCAATCACAGAAATATTTCACAAACAATTTGAAATTAATACCGACATTTCCTCAAAGCAATATGTACATTCATAAACGTGCATGTGTCTACATTGTTACTTTGCTTCTCTAACAGCTACAAACAGCAGCATAGTTCAAAAATTCACTTTTCTGGCACACAAACAAAAGTTCATGTTTCAACATGTCAAATTCCAACTTTCAGAAAATAAATTTATGATTAATCTGAAAATACATGCACAAGATATATATCTATATTAAATCTGCTATGCTTATATTAGAAAGATTTACCTTAACAATTTAATTAAAATGCTGATTTATATGGAATTTCCCCAAAAATGAGTCAATAGGAATGAAAAACATCCAAAGTAGTAGTTCCTGTTCACTTAGACTTCTGAGATCATTGCACTAAGGCAGCACAGAAGGGGGATGGCTACTCTCCATATCAAATTTAATTTTTTCTATCTAACTTATGGTAGAACATACATATGGCTTTACGCTTTTGATTTCTATGTCTACCTGTATTTCACATGGGCTTCTACTTAAATTACAAAATCATCCAGGCCCATCTAACTATTTGTATATTTCTCAGTTTTTTTTACAAAAATGCAGAAGACCAGAAAATCATCTTCCTCCATGACTAAAAAGAAGTAGATTATTTTGAGTCTTATTACCCCACCTAAGCAGCATTTAGAACAACAGGCAAACTAGCATGCTACCTAAATATACAAGGTGGTTTAAAGATATAAGCAGTCAGAAATGTTTCTAGTATTTTCTCAGCTCCAAAATAAATACAGCCTGATGATCTCACATTTCCAGTTGTCCTTGCTCTGTACAGGAAGGCAAGCCAGGCATCGAGGGTGACAGCACAGCTGGGAGGGCAGTGACCTCCCTGACACGGCACGCAGCCCCCACCGCTCAAACAAGAACGGCAAAGCAGGTCCAGTGACGGTAACAGAGTCGGGCAAGAGTCCAGACTGCCAGAGAAGTCTGTGGCAATGAGGCAGGTGCCAGCCCAAGCCAGGACGCCAAGTTTAAACAAAGGTCCTGAGTCAGTGGGCAGAAGTGTAAGGTTGGAGGACGCAGGTGAGGCTTCTCACAGCTCTTTCTCACCATTTAGTTCCTTCCATTTCTCACATCTCTTTCTCACAACCTTGACTGTTTCACAGCAGCCTGATGAAAGCTTACATAGCTATGCCGCACCAGCGCTGACTTCAAACACAGGTCTCTAAACCCCTGGGATGGCGAAAAGAGGTTGCAGAAGAAAATTACAGCGATAGGTGGTTACTGGCTGGTTAGGGCAATCGGAGTCTGTCAGTACCCTGACAGCATGCCATTGAATAACCGCTCTCAGAGTATAACCTGAGGGACACAGGAACTTGGGAGGACTATGCCCAACATCTTAAGAGTTGTATATCCAGTTCAGATAAATCTCTATGAGACAAACAGCAGCCTGGGGGACAGAAACAGGAGACATAAGAATTTAAGATCCACTATGCTTTGTTTTTCTTCTGTGATAGACACTCATAAAACCAAAATACAATCACTACCCTGGATTTCGTTTACTCTGGGCCCAAAATACCAAACTACTGCACTTGTAACTCTTCAATCCTGCACTCTACTCTGTGACACAATCGAATAATGCCCCATTTCTCTATATAAAGAACAGTTTGTACCATATGTGCAACTGACAAAAGCATTTTCTCCCTCAGGCATGTCTTACTGCTCTTTTTCGCTCATGGATTAGCTTTCAAAACCAATGACTAATAATACTTTGTACTTAAACTTCAAGGTTTCTTAAAAACTTCAACTCTAAAAAACATTTCCAGCATGGTATTATTCCCATTCCACCGATCAGGAAGCTGAACAAGGAAGTTCAGAGATTTAATGTTCAGAATTAATTTTCAGAAAAAAAGCCTACTCCTGGTCTTCTGCTTAAATTCTAATTTAATTCAGAATTGATTTAGATCAAACTTCTCAAAAATGTAAAAGGAAAGAGTATAGCATGAAATTCCTAATCATTGTCAGTTACGTCACTGAATGTCACCACGCAACTTCCACTTCCAGTGCTAGTTTTAATAAAACTGTAATTAGGCATTTAGTTTCATTAAAAATTTGTTTAGTGGCATCTTTAATAATTTTTAGAGGAATTAGGGAGTCATTAATATAGCCCCAAGCAGGACTCAAATTACTGCATCTCAAATTTTTCAGTTATTTTGCAAGAAGAATGCTGTCCAGGAAAACCTTCAACGTCTTTCAGATGCTCACTACAGCACTGCATATTGGCACAGTGCAGTAAGTTGCATTTTACCTTTTCTTCCATCATGGCAAGCTGTTAGTCTTTGCTAACAACAATTCAGTGATAGCTAGGAAATAATGTTGTTTGAAA
This sequence comes from Dromas ardeola, assembly GCA_013398915.1. Classification (NCBI taxonomy): domain Eukaryota; kingdom Metazoa; phylum Chordata; class Aves; order Charadriiformes; family Dromadidae; genus Dromas; species Dromas ardeola. Next base: position 289,002 of record VYZM01020551.1, read on the forward strand.
TTGAATTAAGATGCACATAACATTCATACAAGGATTTTCCTGATAGTTCTTTGACATGATTGTAGCTTTTCCCCAAATCAGACTTGTAAATCCAATATATCTATAAAATCAATAGCTTCTAAAACAGGTGCATCTCTCATATGTATTACAGATAAAAGTCTTGTCTACTTGCAATGGTATAGTATATAAAACTGAGGATGAAATTGTATTTTCTTCTCTCAAAATATCTCATCTTGGCAGAAGTATGTTAAACAGTGAATTAATCTCTAATTCCAGAAGAAGAATGCTAGAGCAAAATTATATATAGTATTTGACAAAAAGATCATCAAATATCAAACAAGAAATTGCAAAGAATTTTAAAATTATTCTTTGTGTTAAAGATTTCAGTTGTTAAAAGATAATTTAGATATTTAATGATTTAATGATGCAGCCAGCAATCTACATGGACTTTAAACCATTCTTTATGATTCTTTGCTTTGGAAAGGAAAAATAGTCTTCGTAATGGGGCAAATGAAAAAGAAATTATTATGCAGAATTGTGAGAAAAAAAAAGACCTAAGTCAGTGAAAAGCAATAAGGAGGGAAGAGGCAAGGAGCATCAAAAGTTTGATGATTTTGAATATGTATCTCTCTCTTGATTTATGTTTTGAGAAATTACCATATTTTATTTATTTAAAATATATTTGGAAAGATCAACAGAAAGAGATACAAATACTTTTACTTATGCAGGAGTTAGTTACAAATGCAGAAATTTAATTACAAAAAGTAACTAAAATTAAAATTTTGATGGTAGCTTTTCTTCTTAAATGTTTGCCCTATTTTACCAATAATCTTTTCTGAGTTTAAAGTACTGAGTTTCATTTTTCAAATTAGCTTTAGTCAGTCCTACTATAAACGGGCTATGGAATTTCCAGTTGAAATAAACAATTGTCAAGTAAAATGAGCTTTAAAACTCCAGGAGTATGAAGAAAGAATACTTTCACTACCTGTACATACCTTACATAGCAAAAAAGTTCTAAGGCAGGCATTTAGTGTGCTTTACTTTAAATAAGGTACAATTCAGTGCACTTTTATGTACTGTAATATGATCCCACACTTGGCAGATACCGCATAAGATTTCCTCAGGTAATATAATGTTTCCAGCTCTTGATAGCCAGGATAAATTTATTATTCTGTTGGTTCAACCTGCTGTGTTTCAAACAACGTTGCTGGTTATTCCTAGACTACTTTAACTCTAAGGTGCTCAAAAAGACAGCATAGCAAACAATATTATTAGTAAACATTTTAATATTACAAATATGTCACACTTGTTTGCAGGACACCTGAAACTAGTTTGGAGCCAAATGAAGGACAAGCTAACGGGGTCTAAAAGCCACAAAACCACTGCGGCTTTATACTTTCTCTAAATGTCTTCTTAGGTGACAAATGGGAATAAAAATGAAGCAGCATATATTCTTATCTTCTGTTCCCCTTTCCAAAATAATTTTGTATTTTCTTTATATACAGTTCTAAGCAGTGTTTCTCCCAATGGACAAAATTTTCTGCTAGCTTCTGTTTAACTCCTTTATTATTATTATTATTATTATNCATTGCATAAAGTGCATTTGTGTCACTTGTATTAAATGTATTGAACATAATAGCTTTACAAATATTCAATGAAAAGATTAAAAACTTACTGAGCTTTATAACAGGTGGTTTTTTTAAACATCTGCAACAGATTATACGCAGAGAGCCTCTCACCAGGGAACCCAGAAGAGGCCCTGTGGTGTTTCCACACCCGCTCAATTAAAGGATTACTACTATTAAAAACCAAGTCTTTCTGTGGGACTATAGATTTAAGCGCTTTATCTGAAATTGGTAGGGATCATCTTTCCTTGTAAAATGCCAGTAGGCTTACTGACATCAAATTTTGAGCTAGGCATCTTTGAGACGAACACAAAAAATCTGAGAGGCCTCTGTAAGACCAGATTTTATACCATTAGTGCAGAAACGTAGTTCCTATATTTTGAGTTCTCTTTTGGCAGGACCAGTTACCGGAAAATCCCTTCCATTTTCTTTTCAATGACTAAGAATTTGTGTCCAAACTGAAAAATATATCTCATTTGTTGTGTCTAAGACAATTGTTCCTAAAGAAAAGGATTCACTGGGCTATCAAAACTATGTATGCATAGCATAAAACACTTCTTTTTTTGAGTTTCAGTTTTACATAGATCCAGTACTCACATTAATTAAATGCCAACAAATTATCCACTGTTTTTATATTATGGAATCCTGTAAGAGCTTTGGTAGGTAGAGGCTAATAGGTTGATATAAAATAAACCAGGCACGTTAAGAATAGAACAAATACTACATGTATTACATAGTGTGTATTAAGGCCTGCATAGTACTTATCATCACTGAGGACTGGAAAAAGGCATAAAATAGGTGAATATATTAGGGCAGAATTTCATATAGGAAAATGTAAAAGACAAAGAACAGAGATTTGTGCACATAAGTACTTCAGGTCCAGCCTCTGACCTTAGTGACATTAATCTAATCCACAGTAACTCTTTTGGATTCAGTTTGACTAATGTGGCTCATAGATCGGCCAGCCACAAACCAAAACTGCTATGAAAGATTGCGCATTTTCTGTATCCAGCCACCTCTGGATTAAGTGCTGCTTTAGGGCTCTCGCAAACTTAATTTACTTAAGCAGTATTGCAAAAGGGAACAAATATGGTTGGCATTTGGCCTTTAACTGTCTACCATTCATTGTTTCCTCACAAAGGTCAGAACTGACAGCTTCAAGCAAAACATCTGTGGGGGAAAAAGCTTCAGAGACTAGTTCTGCAAGCTTTCTCTGAATGAATGAGTCTCCTGCACTGCCTCCTGATTTTACTAACTTGAGCAGAGACACTCTGCAATAGGTTGTCCTAAAGTTACTCCCACGGTATCAAGAAAGTAAGAGAAACTCAAAACAAAACAAATGATACCAGAATAGAGAGATACATGTTGGCCAATGAAATCCAGCTTCAAGTCTTATTCATGCGACATACCTCTCTCTCTGTTAAACACGAACAATAGCTGACAGGATCAAAAGTAGCCGTGGCCTGGATGTGTATTTTGGAAAGAAAAGGAAAAAAAGGAGCAGATGGATGCAACAAAGTACTTAAGCAGCTTACTTTACAGTAATACTAAATTTTTTCACTTGACCAGCAAATACTGGATTAGTTATGAGTCCTGCCATGGCAGGTGGCACCTGTATTTTTGACTATCATAGGAAACATATTTAACTATACCTAAAAAACTTAGATAAAATAAAGAAGCCAATTACGACGACTGGGATATATTTAGAGGCACCCTTGAAATAATGTTACCACTACAGAAGTACAAAAATGTGATATATGTAGGCCTAACATTATTAAAAAGTAGAATGATATGATCAGAAGGGTGCTGATTTTATATACAGAGATTAAATATACATCTCAATGTTTATTATCGTACTTAAGTTCCATGTATAATATATTTTATCTTCCTATATCCCATGACAGGGTCCTTCTACTTGTTCTTTTTAAGTCCTTTTATTCTAATTAGAGAATATATCACTACACAGCAAGCTCTTCACTACAGAAATACACAATATTAATGGAAGCTAAGCAGTTAATGATCTTTAGTAAAGCTTACTGAAGAGAAGGGGATATACAGCAAGTAAGAGGTGGGATTTAAAATTCCTCAATCACACACATAATACCTTTAATTTTCCTGATCTCCTCCAGACAGTCAAGATCTAAAGAACGCTTCAGGAGAGTTACTGGTCCTGATCATGCTGAACACAGCTGCTCTTGCAAAACACACAGACTCAAAGATTTCTGTGGGATTTAAATAGTATTTAAATAGTATTTAAATAATGTTTTGACTTTGAAGCATACTTGCTAGGTATTAGATAGCTGGATATTGAATAAATTAGGTCTACATTGCAGAAGATCAACAATTCTTTCACAGGTACTGTAATGAGAAAATCTCCGACATTTACTAATAGGACAATTGTGGAACTTTTTCATCTACAAATCAAACTCTCATTTACCTAACTCATCAATCTGCACAGGCAAAGTTCAGCAGTTGAGAAAGCACCTACAATACCACACTATTACCTTCACCAAATCTAGACTAAGCTCTAAGCAAATGTCTTGGTTTTTCTCAGAAACCTCATTTGTGTAGCCAGAGCAACAAAGCAGGTCATGGCAATATAGTGTTATACTAACCTTGACCAGGCCATGCGAAGCACTCTAATCACCACTCAACCTTGTGTCCTAATTAGTTCTCTATGAAGTTATACATAAACAATTTTTTTTTCATTGGTTAAGGAATTTATTTAAAAGAACCTGAAAACTTACCTATAAAAATTAACAAAACAGACTTGACCTTCCTCTGTTAGTGCAAAATCAACCAAGAATCAGTTTCGTAGTGGCAAACAGTCTTCAGTTAAGCAATACAAAAGCTACCTCTGCTCCATCACTTGAAACTCATTATCCCATGCACACTAATACAATCTCTGGGACAAAATGAAGTTTAGTTCATACGGTCACTGCTGGGTTTTAGAAATCAGGAAAGATGTCTCAGGGTAAGAAATACATTCCCCACAACATTGCTTCAAGCATTTTCAGAATCAGGATGGAATGCAATGTCGCCATCTAGAAAGAAAGAATGTGTTTATAACCTTGTGCTTAACTGACCTACATGCATTGTTTCCGCTGCTTTTATCCAATTTGTTCATATTCCTGGCAAAAAATCAATCTGAAATTACTTCTAACTTCTCTGCTTCATCCCCTGCAAAGTATAGTACCCACTTTATCTGAAAAACTAGCTACCATTAGATTTGTGGCAAATTCCCTCACAGATGGTCTTTCTTTATCTTTTCAATGCCTTAATTGGATTTTTATTTTGCAGTGATCAAGCTTAATAAAAGCCCATTTCACAACACCCCTCTTGCATTTATCACATTGTCTACAAATGTAGTTTTCAATCCCAAATATTCTTAAGGAATGTTTCTTTAAATATGCTAAATTTATACCTAAACACTTTCTAATGCAGTTTTGCATAGTCTTAGAATACAATAAAAGCTTTGCAGACTATTCACAGACTGCATTTGTTAATGATTACAGAATGTTTATAGACAGCCTTTATCCCACCATTTTTTATTGCCACCTTTTCCTTACTTTCTACTTTCCATACAGTCCTACACTAATTCTTGGTCCGATACTTCTCTGCATATTTAAATTTCAGATTACCTTCCTATAGGCCTTTCACAATTAAAAGTTATCAGAAACCACTGACACATAATACTGTTCTACATTTGCAAATTAAACACATTAAAATTTGCTGACTTAAAAATTCTACTCTTTCTTCTCCTCTATCACAGTAGCGATTAACCATGTTATTTTAAACTTAGTTTCCATGCTTATCTTGTCCAGGCTAAACAGAAATCTCAACTAAATTGCTTAAGAGAAGTTCAATACAATTCACTATTCAAAATTAAATCAGAAGTGAAAGCTAAGACTTACTGCATATGGGAAATAGTTTCTTGGATCATGCTATCATTGATTAGAAAGAGTATTTATGAAGTTGCCATTGCCTATTTGGAAAATTTACTCACACTGGTTCAATACATTACTATTTTGAGACAGCTTATAGCACATTTCTTTCTAACAAAAATACTGTTGTTTTCTGTAATAATGTAATCTGCTTCACGTTTCCAAAAGAGTCTTTGCCCATGGTTTCCTTCTCCCAGCTTGGAACAAAGATATTAAGAAATCTTTCATAGCAATCTAAGGCTACAAACTACTTCCTTCCAGAAGCCTCCCATATTATCACTTCCAAAGCTGTGTAACATACTAAATACTAATAGGATTGACTTGGTATCAACTGTAACATGAACTAATGAACATGTAATGAAGTAGTTCAAAGCCGCTGTGATACATAAGTAGATAATTGTAGATAAGTTTCTCTTCCACTTGCTCATCACCCAAATATTTTGCCTCTTACAAAACTGTGGGATTTCACAGGCAGATAGAAACTGGGGAGAGGGACCTAGAAAACTGTGAAATTAGCAAATGATGTAAAAACAATAAACATTGCTTATACTTCTTTGGAAATACTATTAGTTGACTATCTTCATCATTAGACACCTCAAGATCCCTATAAATATGACCCTAATTCTCATTCTCAGAAGAGATTTATAACAGAATCCACAAAAGGGGTTTGTTATTGTTCCATTCAACACTGCAATGCCTAATTGTAAGCGTCCTGCAATGTAAGGGAAATCAGCACTCCGAGACAGGCACCCAGGACCTGTACAAAATGCCTGGGCAAAGTGAAGCACCTTACAAAGAGATCATCAAGGACAGAAAGTAAAGTGAAGAAGGTACCTCTTCCAGTCATTAGAAAAAATATAGGAGAAGATTGGAGCACCTCTCCTGTGAAGACAGGCTGAGAGAGTTGGGGTTGTTCAGCCTGGAGAAGAGAAGGCTCCGGGGAGATCTCATGGTAGCCTTCCAGTACCTGAAGGGGGCCTACAGGAACGCTGGGGAGCGGCTGTTTGCAAGGGCATGTAGCGATAGGATGAGGGTAATGATTTGAAATTGAAAGAGGGCAGATTTAGATTAGATACTAGGAAGGAACTCTCTGTTCTGAGGGTGGTGAGACACTGGCACAGGCTGCCCAGAGAAGCTGTGGATGCCCCAGCCCTGGAAGTGTTCAAGGCCAGGCTGGATGGGGCTTTGAGCAGCCTGGTCTAGGGGGAGGCGTCCCTGCCCATGGCAGGGGGGTTGGAACTAGATGATCTTTAAGGTTCCTTCCAACTCCAACCATTCTATGATTCTATGAAGATAACTTGACAATTCACATCCAGCTCCATGCCTAGTTTACCTGTGTCTGAAATTAATAACCTCTCTTGGCACCAGGAACCTGAGCCACGTCAACCTTTTCCTCACAGTTACAAAGCTCAAAGCAAAACCCAACTTGAGCAAGGAGAACATGCAGCACGTCAGCCTCAGAAGTTCATTGTGCTGGCAGACAGAACTCTACCAGGAGGGAGGGAGACAGGAGAACGCTGTGTTAAAACCCGTAAGGGGCTAAGCTGCCAAGCTGCACGTCAGCAGGGTGCACAGGAGCTGATTGTGCATGGCAAACTTTTTAGCTAACCCGGCATCCAAAAGAATAGATAATATTCAGGGAATTTAGGTGTCTGTTGGTTTTAAGCTGTTGGTATGCAGCAGCTTTGAGGATCTCAGAGGAATCTAATGTTAGCCTGAGGGAAATAAATAGCAATTAGATGCTTGTGCTATAAGCATATATCCATATATGCATGCATAAGGAAAAGGACCATAGCCATATCTGAAAAACTTACTTGTTATTCTTAATGCACACAAAAAAATATCAAATACATTCTTACTATCAACTTACTGACAAGAAAAGTACATTTAATGGACTGATATGGATGAGACTTTCAGTTTTCTGAATGCCCTTTTTCCTGTCCTTACCATTTTCCTGGTAAGCTTTAATACAAGTAATATTGTAATGGATAAATTGTACTTAAGGCATACGACTGCAGTGTATTCAATAACAGTCATGCTGACTTTAGTATTGGTTGAATTTAGTCCCAGGGCTTCATTTGGTAGTAGCCAAGAATTCCCACATGCTTTGCAAAGTATTATGATAAGTTAGTACTATTATTATATAGTCAAACTGCAGTAGAATTTGGAAGTCCCAATTAGAAAGGAATGAAAGGACAATGAAATAGCACTGAGGATTTTTTGCTAATACCATGCATTAAATAGCATAGGGGGAAATTTAAAGATACTTGTTGGAAACACTTAAAAGGGCAATAAAGGCTGGTATTGTAGATGTCACACAGTCAGCAGTTCCAGTGCATAAGAGATGGTAAGGTGCGGTCTAAAAAGTTAAAGCAAATAATCCCACAGTACAAGAGAGGGAACAATGGAACATCAAAATAACAAGAAGAAAAATGTTTAAAAAGATACAAATGTTGCAAGCCAGTATTTGTTGAAACTAGAACGAAGATGACTGGAGTTGTCAAGACATGAAACGATAAGGTCCTGAGTGAGAGGCCTGGTCACGTGAATGGAAAACAAAGGCTGAATCAGACTGAGACTGAGTAAGAAGAAGTAAATCTACCATCTTAGCAATACCAAAAAAAAAGTGAAGTCTAGCGTGGAATAACATGTGTGATCGTGTACATACTGCCCTGGTAGCATGGCATTTAAGATAACAAAATGGTCCTCAGGGGTTCTCATTTTGCTGGTACTTTCCGTTTCCTAACTAGATACCTTTGGCCAAGCCAGGCTGAGTAAATACAAATGACGTGCTGGAAGGAGACTATGCAGCTGGTTCTGCAGACACAAGACATACATCCTCAGGTTATTTTCTAAGAAAGTACTTTGATGTCACAGTCCTGGTAGAAACTCAGTCTTCGTATTTTCCTTTTCTTTCTTGAAGTCCTTCCTGTGTTGCTGACAAAAGCATATTCATCACTGTGCTGACGGAGACTTCCAGTGCTGTAATGCGATATTCCCCTCCAAATTCTGACAAAGCCATGACTTTAAAGTGTGTTGATACTCATCTGATAGATCTCGGCACTTTGTTCAGGAAAGGATACATCAATACTCTCTCACTTTAGAACCATTTTGTAAAAACTTGCCATAATTTTGGAATGAAAGAAAGTCCTTTTGTCAAATTATTTAAATACAGTAGCTCTCAGAAAGGACCTCGTGTTCCCCACCTATTCACCAGTCTTTTCCAGAATTATTAGGTAAAAGAAAGGCAAGAAAAGTGGTCTGAAGATGACTGCACAGCAGTAAACAACACTTCATTTACTATAAGTCTTCTTTCTAATGCTAGTACCTGAGACTCCTGGCATGATATGCATGAAATCTTCTCCACCATTTTAAGAGTAAATAAAAAAAAAAGGTTTTTTTCCTTCAGCAAGTAGTTTCATATTCTATGCAGCTAAAAAGCTTAATCCTTTTTTTTTTTTTTTTTTTAAAAGTTAGTAGAAAACGATTAACCTGCATTTAATTTTCAAAAGTCTATTCTATCTCCTTTTCTGACTGGAAAGCAGGGTGCAATTAAAAAAAGTACATTAATTCTTGACCCACTCTTAAACTGACTAAGCGTCGTCCAGTCGATAAACTGTTTCACAAGAACATGTTAAAACTTGGAGGAATTAAAACCTTAATGTTAAAAAACAACTCACTCTAAAGGCTGTCTGGCCATTAAAGAATACACTATTCTTTTGAACGGAGCGATATTTGGCATTTTTCACAAGTAAAACCATCACAGTTCAGAGGCATTTGTAAAATCTGACTGAGGCTGAATGAATTAGGACCAACTTTTCACCAGACTCCTCTGCATTAACAAATATGAAGGTAAGTCCATATTCTCTTTGCATCTTTACAGAATAGAGCACCAAATTCAAATTTTGAGATGACTTTCACATATAACATCATTAGAGAAACTATGCAAAGAGTATGTTGAGTAACGTGATAATGTACTGGTCTTTGAAAGATTGGTAGGATAAGTTTGGCAACCATGAAGCATACTGTTAATGAGAAATGAGAGGTTGTGAAATTTTAAGAAAGATGATGAGCCCCAAACTCTTATTCATCAGCTACACCAGCTGGACAGCCAGTGGTGAGATGAATTTTTTAAGCAAAAAGCAGGCTGCAGCACATTCTGAGTCAAGAATTTCTGGAACAGTTGCACAATCCAGTTATACAGTAAACAATCGTGAGAAAATAAAAATAGAAGAAATAAATACATAAATCCACTTCAGCAGAAACTGACAGGGTCTTTGATTATGTTTAAATGTTTTCTTCCTAAAATTAATAGCTTTATACTCTCCACATATGAAAATGTAATGCACAAAAGTGAAAGGAAAAAGACACAGCTTAATTAAACTAGTCAAAATTATTTTTTTACACCAATTTATCTGATTTTTAAAAAATCTGATTTTTACTCATTCCTCAAAATTTTGAACAAAAATAAAAACAAAATTTGAAACTGCCAAACACTGTGACAGTGGGAATTTAGAAGTCGCAGCATAAAACAGAGCTAGTGACAGAAGCTACATCAATAAAAGACATTGGTGTTACACTAGCGGACTAAGCTATTTTTTTTCATTATGAAACACAATAGAATTAACATCATGTTGAACACACAAAATCCCCAGTACTTTAACAGAATCACTGAGAGACAGGCTCCCAAGGACTGCAGCATTTTTCAGTAGCTGCCTCTTACTGACAGGAACAAGCGTGTAAACTGAGAAATGGGTCTGATACGATTCAGACACACTGTACGAGAACAGGCATTTAATTTAATCTGCGGACAATTACCGGTAAAGCTGCTTTGTGTGTTGGGTTTAATTCCTGGGCTGTGAAGTCATGAAATGGTGCTCAGCAGAGCAGAAAGGTGAACGGCATCCTGTTAAGTGAAAGCAAAGAGGCCATTTTACGTATGGCTCTATAAGCTGGCTAAAGCGGGGGCCTGTGTCTCAAACAAAGGACGCTGCTTCACAGCCACATTCCCATCCAGCTAACCGAAATCACCAGCTCTAAAGTAACTTGACACAAAGAATGGTTAAGCCTCTGACTTGTGGCTTGAAGCAAATTTTTTGTCAGACTCTATCTGTGGACATAATTAGTTGTTTGCCAGAGAATTTCTTGGCACAGCTGATAGCCTGACACGTTTAAAAGCAGCATGTATTTCTACCCATTGGGAAAGGGGTTCCAAAAGAGTTTATTGTTAGAAGCTATTAAATTAAGGATATAATTGATTGAAGAGAAAGTGTTGCTTGAAGGTATCAGGAACCCAGTGGATACCTGCCATTTCTGGGATGCTCACAAGGGAGTTACTTCTAAAAAAACAAAAAGAGGAAATAGAACTGTTAACTATTTACACATGCATAACATACCATTTATCAAGATTGCTCTAAGCCCTAAATTTGCATAATGAGGTGGTGGCACTGAGCCATGCCTGGTACCTGGAAAGCCCTCCAGCCCTTGTGACTTTTCTTAGCTTACAGAAATGGGAAAAGGAAAAGGGGCCCCTTGACCACAACAAGCATGTTTGGAACTGAAGCACAAGTCAAGCAGTGCTTTTTAATTTCAGGCTTGTGCACACCTGAGAATGTGGCAAAACATATTGCAAAACATTCAGGGACATTAGGGTTCAAAGTTTTGGGCAGCGCACGGGCAGGGCAGGGGGGAGTTTCGCCACAGCTGATGCTGCAGCGGGCACTATACAGCTCTGTGTTGCCCTCATTTTTATGACTGTTAGCCTGCTGAGACAAACTTCCCATAGAAGTCACCCAAAAACCTACCACTTCTTGTGAAATAAGACCGCACTAGAAACTCCAGATTAGCAGCAGAGCCTGCATTTGTCTTTAGAATTGTATACTTAATAATCATGTGTGTAAACTACTGTAAAACTGAAGATACTGCACAGGTGCTCTGCTTGCTAAATAGGACATCTAATTGTGATGCCAGCTCTACCCATGTGATACAGTAAAATTTAGTAACAATATTAGTAGCGATAAATATGTTCAAATGAAAAGGGGGGGAAAAAATAAATGGAAATACCGAAGATAGTAAACCAAGGAGGAAAATAAGATATGAACAGATTTCAAGCATAAAATATATAAATAATTATTATGGCAAAGCCTAAATGATTTTATTATGATTCATATTTTTAACTTGCTGTAAAAAAAAAAAATCTGAAATAATATCTTTCTGGTGAAATGTTTTAAAATAATTTCAAGTACTTTTCAGTAAATACTACTAGTCAGGAATATGTGTGCCAATATTCAAGATCTGACTAATTCTCCTTTTCTGATGCTAAAGCACTATATTTCATCAAAATGATACTACTAAGTTTTAGACTTAGCAAATTTGCTGCCTTTAAAAGGACTGCATCTGGCAGTAAAGTCAGATGTAAAGGCCAACTACGAAACTCCTGATTTCACAAATCCAGTGAAGATGCTGCTGTTCACATTTCTTGAGATAAAATCAAATATTAAAATTTGTTCATGCAAACATAGACCCTTCAGCATAACAAAGTTTCATGTAAAATGCTTACATTCAGAAACTACTAAAAGCAATCAAAGATTTCCCTCCAATCATCAGAATAGAAAGACTTGAGCATTCCCAAGGAGTTAAAGAAATTCACATTACTCTGATTATCACAGGCTACAATCTTTCAAGATCAAATATAAAAATTACAATATAAATAATACTTAATTAATCAGCTTTTAAAAATAAAAATTACCAAAAAGCAAAAGCGAGGTTATTAATTTGAATGAGTCAAACTGGAGACAAGGAAACGCCTTCAGCAGTTTGGCATCCAGCATCCATAGGACACACAAGCCATACTAAAAACAGTGATTACATTTGGCTTTTTTAAAAGGAGATCTCAATTGGAATAAAAATGCTAGAGTACCCAGACAAAAATTTAATCATCAAAAATTAATGGAATTATTTATCTTTATAAAAACAATAAATTCAGAAAAGCTATTTCCTATTTATAGGATAAATGGTTGATATATTATATAGTGTATATACTACATAATTGAGTTCCAGTTTTTCTTTTCTTCATAGCCTTCAATGGTATGCTTAAATATTACAGTAAGTATGAACTGTATGATTCTCAGGGAATCATCTAAATGACTAAAAAATATTATATAACTGTTTGTAAGGTTTGGCAATCCCCAGTCAGATGATAACACAATATGATTCTATCATTTTACTCTTAGTTTGAATGCCTGTACTTTCAAAGATTAAGAACTGACTCAGCGAACTTAACTTAAAATACAGAGGAGAACAACTTGAAGGCAGTTATATGAAACTATTAATTCTTCAAATACCAGTAGATGGGGTTTTCAGAACAAATGGAGTGACTTAGGAGCAAAAATCTCCACCATTAATGAGGTAAGTTAGATTTGAAGGATAGAAAACTTCTACACAATTTCATACAATTCTACAATACTATTTCATACAACTTAGATGTGAAATTAAATTCTAACCTCCTGTCCCCATGTAAAATATAAAGATCACATTTTATTTCAGTTTATCAGTCTGAAAACAGACTCCACCATCAAGACAGTGAAGCTGGACAAGCTTCTAAGTACTACCATTTTTTCCCAGTAAAGGCAGTGTGTACACACACACACACAAGCCAAGGGGTAGTTCGCATCAAAGAGAAAGGAAACAGAAAAAGTTAATCACTGTAACGTAACAGTACAAAAATGAGAAGACCAAAAGGAAATGAAAAGGGAAAAAAATGATTCAGCCCTTGAGAAATTAATGTACAATGCTATAGTGCCAATTACAGATAGAGTTCAGCATTGCTATGCAGTGTTTGAAAACAAAAGTAACTAGCCAGTATTCAGGTGGACAGAGGCCAAAATAAGACATACTGCTAGTAAACAGCTAGCATAAATATTAATCACAGAAACAACTAGATTAAAACCAAAAAGACTTATCATCTGTCTGTGGCTTACAAAAAGAACAACAATCCATGGTTTTTAAAAATTGAAATAAACATTTCATTTACAAGTATTTAGATACTGTTCTAAATTGAGCACATTAACCAGATTGCAAAGTCGTAAGTTACTTTTTCAGCGAATAAACAACAGGGTTAGTCAAGCTGCCAATCCTTTTCCCTAAAGCAGGAATATCTCATATGAGGCAACATTCTCCCTATAAGCTTTCATTTATCTCACGCAAGGTTCATTTTCTCATTATCCATTTTGTTATCTGGCTTCATGCAGTATCCCCAACATGCTGAAGCAACAGCAGAAGAAAGAATGTCAAAGTAGAATTGACCAACACGTTTCACCTTGTTTTCCGACAAATAACAGAAAGTGCATCTTAACAGAATTGGTCTGGTTTAGGTTGACACCTCATCCTACCCATAAGCTCTAGCTCAGCAGAAACTGATGGACTTGCCTAGAAATGGACAAATACTACAGAACAGAGTGCATATACAACAATGAAAGAGGGGAGTCAGCAAGAGTGGAGGAAGCTGAAGCAAAGGCTAAATGAGGAAGGAAACAGAGTGAACTACCTCTGCAGACCAACAGAATTCTCCATCATGGATTCCACCTTCTTAATGCGAATTAACCTGGAAACTCCAAAAGTCTCTTTGCTTTTTTTTCTTATGATAAGGCATTGCCAGTTGGGCACGATCGTTTCCTTGTGTTTTATAAAAAACATCACAGCGTCATTTCCCTACAAGAGCTTTACCTTTGTTCCTGAACATACTGGAAACCAGAGCTGCCCTAAACCAGCAAACCTCCAAGCAACTTACCACTCAAAACTGGGCCCTGTGAATACCATCTCAAGCTGAAAACAATGCCAACTTAGGAAGCAGACTATCTGATCTCAAATGGAGAGAAGGTGAGGCTGAGAAGAAATTGTGTGAGATGAGACTTCAGTAGGCAGAATTACAGAGAGTTATGAACAAAGGATGACAGAAGGTGATATTCTGAAGCACCTAAGGGTTTTCAAGTTCATTTAAACTCTTAGAAAATTTTTATCCTCGCAGCTTTTACGATTTGGAAGCTGAACAGGGCATCTTCCCTTTTAAAAGGCAAGGCTAAGTAGTGTCCACAAAATTAAGATGAAAATCATTTCCCACTTCATGTCAAAAACATAAGACTTGAAAAAGCAAAGTACAAAGTTACATAGATTCCGCACCTTCAGAAATTCAACTCAAGTAAAAGCTATCCAGCCAAAAAAAAATCTCTTGGAGGAAACTTCTCTAGATACAATAGATACACATTTTTTATTTAGATACAGAATAAAACAAGTATGTTGTATAAACCCAAGGGAACAAACTATTGTTTTTAGAAATAGCAGAAATATGCAGGTAGAATTCTGATGTTTCTTAAACATGCTAGAAGTTCTAAAACAGGGAGATGCAGTCATATCAATCTCTAGCAGTAGGACATCTATTTGTTTTCAAGATACAAGAATAGAGTCCTATTATAGCAACACTTAACTTCCCAAAGAAGAAAATAATTGACATTTTCATATGACAAAGGACTAATCCAGCTACTGTCTATTGTTCATGTCTTTAGATCAACTCTTGAGAAAGTCACTGATGGAAATTCAAGAAGAAAAATCCACTCTAAGTATAACTTGTATTAGGCTTGATGCGGTATACAACGAAATCACTATGTTTGAGAATAGACCCTGCAATTTCCACTCATTCAGGAAGCATTTCCAGGTTAAGTTGATTTGAAGAAGTGACTGAAAATCGGCTAGGGCATTGAGAGTGGCTAGTAATGTAAGTTTTTACACTGGTGGAGAGACCAATGAATTCTATAATTCATTGTAGTACAAATCTTGGGAATTGTGAAAGAAACAGGGTCTCAGCAAGCTAATTTCTCCAAAGTTCATTAGTTTATATGCCAATTTATCTGACAGAGAAGGAGAATATGAGAGGAAATGCTTGAGGCAGTTCATACAGTTTTAAAATTCCAAACAGGTAATATAAAATACACCAGATTACAGGTGAAAGTAAGTTGAATAAATCAACCATAATTATTCATGGCTTCAAACATTATTCATTCATTAACAATTTATATTAGAAGAACATTTTGAATTAGAAGTCATGAATCAAAAAAAGGATTTACATAAGGATATCTTTACTTACTTATTATGCTACTAAAATTATAGTCAGGCTGGAGGAGGCAACTAAAAAGCAAAGAGAAGCTCGTATCTTGTGATTTTCTCACTAAGGAAAGAAAACCTGCTTCTGCTGAAACAGGATACGAATCACGACCACCTAGTCTGAAATAATGAGAACTTGTCATCGGCACCAAATTTTTGAGACTCAGAAACAAGGTAAGAAAGCTAATTACGGAAAAAGTACTCTCATCATTCTGAGGCTACAGGTGGTTCTGTAAGAGCAGAAATTACCTTGTTTCTCTGAATAAGCCAAAGCTCCTAGGAAACCACCAGTTCCTCCAGGTTTGCAAAAGTTTTGCTCAGCTCTGCTCACCTTTTTACTATCATTCTGATAACATTGACCACATCTATCATGAGATAAGATCGAGTAATATTCACTTAAGAAGTTTGTGGCACCTCATATGCAAGGAGTTACAGATTCTGAAAGCAGATAAATCTGAGCAGAAATCATTATTCAGTAATTTTTCTATATATAATACCTGATATGAAACCACCATTTTTGTAAATCTACGTACTATTTCACTATATAGATGACTTGCAAAACAAGCCATTATTTTAATTGAGGGAGAAAATGCAAGCCTTTATAATTGCCTCTTACGGTATGGTTTACTTTCTTTCATGCAAACACACACCACAAAAACAGGAACCATACTGCTCTAGTATTAAGATCATCCAGTGAATGCAACTGAAATATAAACATTCACTTTTGGGGTGATAATATTAATTTTAGCAATTTTTTTACTCGAAAAGTTTAATAATGCACTTTGTATCCAAATCTGTTAAGATCCTTGCAATGAATACAGAAAAAAATAGCAAATACTGTCCTAGGCCTGTAGAAGAAAAGGCTTTAAAAAAATATATCAGATTCAGTTCTCAAAATAATATTTTCAGAGAATTACAGCCTCGGCTTCATCTGTTCATCCGAATCATTCAGCAAGTTTACACTGAAGAGTAAAGTTTGTGTTTATTTGCACTTCAAACAACTAAAAATTAGCTCAAGATGCTCTATTTATTTGGATCCCTACATACGGATTTTAGTACAGTGCTATTTTGGCCTTCAGAATACAACTCCCTGTTGAAAATGTTAAACGGGAAGCTGGAAGTTTTGACAGGTGAATTTGCCAAAGAAGCGAGTTAATATTAGAAGCATTTTTAAACTTTAGCTGGACGCTTTTGCTAAAGTGATTTGAAGTGAGAATGAATGTGGGCATAGGAATTGTCAGGTTTGGCTTGCCACGTTCACATCAAAGAAGCATTTCACTCGTTTGGTTTGCAAATGCAGGAACACAAATTGCATCAGTTTACACTCAGTTCAGATTTTCAAGATTTGCCCTCCCACATAATAACAGTGTTAAAATGACCAGTTGGATCCTGATGCGTGGTTCTACAGGAAAATGTGCATTCTGTGTCTGCAATTTATTAAGGATTCTAATTGTTTCACATCAGATAGGTGCTGGTTCTGTATCTCACAGATACAGATGTACTGCAATGGGGTCGGTATCAAAATACTACACAACTATATGAGTCTATTGTATGAATTCCAAGAACAGAGGTCACACAACCCATAAAAAGTCATTTGCCATTAGAAGGTTGTAAGTGACAATGCTAGCAATATTTTTATTGCTCATGAAAAAAGTAACTTTTTGGAATTATGGCAGTCATATCACTCCAGATTAGTACACTGGTATCTAGTAAACCAGCAATGCAGTCAAAATTGCTCATGCAGATGACATAATACTGGTCCAATAAGCCCAGATGCCAGGATCTGTACTGACGGCACTTTTGGAACACAGACTCTGGTAGACGAAGCTCTCTTCCAGCTTGCTGAAGAGACAGCTGTTAGGTTTAGACAGCCCCCATATGATCTGCAAAGCGTGTTTCACATCAAAGATTGCAATCCTGATCCACAATTTTAAACAAAAACCAAATCATTCTCTCTTAGTTTAGACAGAGGTCAATATTGACTATTTATAATTCCTAAAATAGCATTTCTGCAACATAGCATAATATTGGTATTACTTGCCTTCAAAAGATTGTTTTGCTTTTACTGTGAGTGATTTAAATATCCGCAGAATCCTTCTGCCTACTCTACCCCCAGACTATGAAGATGACACCATTTTAGCCATTTCATTTTGATAATATATTAAACCAAATGTTACTCTGTAGATCTCAAGAACCTGCTTAAGCACACTCCTGCCATTTTTTAAAAATAAACAGTTACCCAAAGGCTCAAAACCAATACTCGCAGCTTTCTTGTAAAATCAGGTTTACTACAGCAGAAGCTACTTACCATTAGCATGAATAATTTTTATTGGAGCATAAATATTATTTGATTATATGTTTCAATCTAATTCCCGGGAAGAAAAGCAGTAGACCTTATTGCTAGAATGAGCTTAGAATAATAAAGAAAAAATTGTATCAAAACAAACAGTGAATCTCATTGTCTCCCCAGTTGTCCTTCACCCACTCATTCCCCTCTGTCCCAAGACCTGCTCTGTGACTGTCGTCCCATCTCTTTTCTCAAGCTGCAAACTGTTTGGGGAAGAAGTTCAGCCTTTGTTCTGAAAAGACCACTGTAACAGCAGCCCAGTCTACCCCAAGTACATTGATTGATTTAAATCCCTCTGAGTGAATGGCCTTTAAATCAGGTTCTCTACAGAAAATAAAAGCAACTGTTGCATTCCATTCCATTAAAGTTTTAAAGAGAAATGCTAATTTTAATCTGTTTTATAGCTAATGTGCCTAATATTTTACTATCTATGAAAAATAGGCACTTTGTCTTAAAACCTTTTATTCTAAACCCGTAAAGGCAAAAAATTAACTACCAAACTAATTCCTTTAGAAACCATAAGAGAAACAAGACTACAGTTAGAAGCTAAAAAAAAACCAAACCAAAAATAAACTAGATTCATATTAACCTTCAATAGTGAAAATGGCAACTCTGTTTCAAGTGTACACTGAATAATCCAGCTAAATGCTTGAGTTCCCCTAGCAGTGCTATGTTCATTGCCAGCACAGCAGCGATGAAAGACCTATGTAGAAAATACATATAAGTAGTTTCTGAATATCTGAGTAACTGATTTTAGGTGAACATTAAACTGCAATTATCACCAAATCTTTTCTCATAGATTAGTCTTCCACTTCTTTTCATTCAACCATGTAATGTAGGTGCCTGTAAGCCTCATGAAAGTGACTACACTTAGGCAGTTCTGCCCCCTCCTGGTCTGTTCAACATATGCAAGAGACATTACAAATACGCAGAACAAGTGACTTGGAGCACAGCAACAAAATAGCCAGACTGACCATGGCTTATTTGCTGGAGGTTACAGGGCACTGAACTGTCCTACAGTCACCTCTCTGGATTCTGATCTAACACTCATTAAGTGTTTATGGATAGAAAAGGATCTTTCTAATCATAAGAGAAATGCAATCATATATTTATGCAATAAAAGTAAATATCAATTCTAGTTTTGCTATTGCTTTCTTTGTAGAAAGATCATCAATAATGGTTTATATTTGCTGGTTTTTTTTCTCTTAATCTGATCTAGGTTTCTCTGTGTAACCTCAATAAACACTTAGATAATGAAAGCGCATTTTGAGAGACATCCACATGCTCAGATATCTGAGTAGTATCTCCTGCTTAGGTGAGTTAAAAATCTCAAGTTTCGCTTCATCTGGTATTTTCTTTTATCTCAGCACTATGATACCGCCTTCCCATGTCTTTTCCTTTAAAATGCTTATTGTACGTATTTCACAAACTCCAGGCTTGCCACCCAAAACAAAAGTGCAAACATACAAACACAAAAATGTCCCTCATGAGTCAGAAACCTTAATAAAATTTGTTAAAAACCTCCCTCCTGGCTTCCATGACAGCCTTTTCACCTTTACCACCAGAACTAGACTGCACAAGCAAGGAAGTACTGCAGATTGCTTTGCACAAATGGGTCCTAGCAAGCTCAGAATCTGCTTTAGCAAAGATGAAAGCCACAGTGAAACTCCAGGATAAGCACTGCTAAGGTATACAAGGAACACAAGCAACATCTGCTTTAAGTGTTTTTAAGGCATTTGTGCAGAGTGAACAATGATAATGGAAACTTGCAGAAATATTGCAGAATAGCAAGAAAGCTATTACTTTTTCAATTTTTCTGTAACAAGATTTCCTTATTTTCTGTTCCTGCTCCTCTGAAAAGAACCCTGCAAAGGGATCATCTTTGGGTCTTGGCCTCTCATGGCAATCAGAGGGTTGCGGCTGAGTTTAGAACCTTAATAAGATTTCATGATAAAATAAACAGTTAAACCCCAAAAAGTTTGCTTTCCAAACACTGAGAATAGCTGGACAAGTGAGGACAGGTTAGAACAAAATTCTTCCAATTTAAAATGTAAATATTCTTGTAAATGGCTTATAAACAACTGAACAGCTATTCATATAGTCATATTTACAGTATGGTCAGGAATTATGCCGAAGAGGGACTTACTCCAAACTGTGAGCAGAGTCAGAAACTCTTAAGTCTCACTATCATCCGAAGCACTCAGAAAAGGATCGGCTCTAACCTCCCATCCTTAAGAACAGTATTTATCTTTGCTTTTAAAGAAAACAGTCTTTGACTTATCTTTGTCAGGAGTTTTGCTAGCATAGGCTATGATTGAAATAGAGGTATTGCCTCTTTCATCTCCCGAAGAAACATGTTTTTAGAAAATGCTTTTTGCTATATATAGAGGCCAAGGATCTTTTCCAGGCAAATAGCAAAGCTACCACTCCGCGAGGGAAAATATGTATTTCTACATATAGATTCACAATCTGCTCACAAGTTCTATTGCAGTCAGATGTAGGACTGAACAATACTAATAATTTTAGAAGCACTTCACACTGATGTAATGAAATATTAGAAAATACTATTTTAATCAAACATTAGTGTATTCTGATTTCCTGCATATTAAGTTTATAATTAATTCATTTCCAAGACCCATTTAAATTCCAGAGAGACCTAATTTTCCCATTCTGAAGATAGAAGAATTGGTTTCACCATATGCTGTTATAATTTGAGTTTATCGTGCCGATTTACAGGATTCCAGAGTGATTCCACGCTAATTACGCATCTACAAAATACTTTCCTTCTCTGTTTTATCTGAGCAATTACTGACTGGAACATTCTGAGTATCCTGCATTTTTGTTCTTCCAGATATACTCTCAAGAAGTTTGAACCAGGTTGCTCTGATTTTAATAAAAATACAGTCACAGAAAAGTGGGGGAACATTTTCACCTCTCTGTAAGTGCACTATAGGAGAAAACACTATGATGGAGTAGTAGCCACCAACTTTAAGCAATGTAACGCTTAGTTAAAATAACACCCAGACATTTCTCAGGAGCAAGCTAATGCATCCCTAGTTGTAAGAACTTTGAACCTGGCAGAGAGAAAATCCTGAGATCCAAGAAATGCCATTTCTTGGCACCCAATTCAGCAGAACTAGCTGTTAAAGTTGCACGTGGGTCTGAAACAGGCTGTTAAAAAGTCATGTTGGCAAACTCTGTTCTTTGCTGCTATTATGCTTCCTTTCTAGATGCTTGGTGGCACTTGTGGCATCCTGCCACCACCTCATCAGTCAGGTTCAGATCCACAAATCCCACTCCCAAGGCTCATACCTGAACTGACTGTCACACTGAAAGCATGGTTTGAAATTCGCTGTATATAATTATTATTGTTCCACACATGTAAGAAATTGTCATTGCCACCTAAAACATCGAAGACATGCACACATTATCCGACAATCTAACATCTCTAAGTATAAAACAGTTACATTCTTGACCAATGGGGAGTAGCCAGCACAATTATCATGCTAGAGTTTTATTGTTCCATTTTTCAGTAATTGTTCATACATGTACTTAAGACTATGTCTCTGCTCAGGACTGTTTAGATACATTGTATAATAATATTTTTATCATCTCTCATACATTATATCTGAATAGAACCAGTGTGCCCATGCACTCCACTGGGATTCTGAACATTCATTAACATTCATAATACAGTTTGAGGATAAAGAATGTTGCAACATTACTATTGTCTATCTTTTAAATGAGTAGATAGCATATGATACGTGCTTTCTGGTCCATTTCCCCCATTAATATACTTCTTTCTCCTATGGCTGTACTATTTAACCAAGTAGTTATTTTACAGTGTTATTAGCTATTTTACCATTGAAGCAGCTTACGCCTCTACAAATTTTGAGATTCAGCAATTTTAATATCTCCAGCTGTTTAATATTTCTAGCTAAAAAGAAAAATGCCAAAAAGAAAGGAAAAGGGGGAGTTTTCTCCTCTTCAATTAGGAAGATTCTAGTGCTTTTTTTGCTGTATGCATTGATGCAATAATTCTATATAGGTGATGACAGAGAGTCTCATTCTCTTTCCCTGACAGAGCTTTGTTCCACTATTTAGCAGGGTCACTGTCTCCAATTCCACTCAATGCTTCTGTCACTGTACAAAACGTTTTTAGTACACAAGATTTTCTTTTCCTATTAGAGACTTTTCTCCAGCTTTCCTTTAACACTGCCTCTCACCTCTCTGCCCTCAGCAACTCACTGCCTGTTCTGTTCAAGGAAGATCCAGAAACCTCTCCTTGATTCAGAGCTCATCGTCGCAAGAGACTATAAAAAATCACAGCTACGTAAGTCTATTCTTTACAAAAATCCTCAAACCTGCTACTGCTTTAAGCTTATCTAAAGAGAGCCTCTCAGAAAAACACTGCTCCTTCCAGCTGCCTTCTCCTATTAAGGTTCTATAACATCTCTTATCCACTCATAGAAGGTGCAACTCCCTGCACTTAATTTATTGGGAAGAATCTAGGCTTTGACCAGAGGTGAGATCTGAAAGTCAGAAGGGGCTTCCTGTCAGTCTTTTGTTAGAAAGAAATACAGCATTCTGAGATGTGAAATTCTTAGTCTGATTTGGATGTATCTACATCTGTGTTCTTCAGCAAGTTAGCACGCTTCTTACCTCCATTTTTTTCTATCTTTAAAACCAAACAATAGTACACATACTAATAATTAATCCTCATCTGTTTAATTATAGGATAGGTCTGAACCTGCATTGTTTGCTCTGGCTCCACTGCCTTCAAAATCTATTGCAATTTTCAATCAAAATTAAAAGGTAAAGAAAAAAAGATCCTCCAGGTTTTTGAACAGAAACGCATCTTTACAAAAAAGGTGACAGTCATAATGGCGGCAAAAGACTCAAATACTTTTTAAGTGAATGAAAATTAACTTTAAAAGTTTTCATCATAATGTTAAAAACAATCATTTCATATGTAGAGAGTCTAATTTGTTAATTTTATGCTTTTTATAGGAAAAAAAGACATAATCACTCTGCCTTTGGGGGTTAACAGAACCCTTGTGACTACTTGTAACCATGGAAATATAAAGAGCTAGTCAGAGCCCAACATCAAACTAACAGAGGTGCTGAGAGACAGAAAATAGGTATATGATGAATTTGTTACACATGAAAGCTAGCTGAATCTGTACCAACTGCATTAACAACATAGAAAGCAAAGTCCACAAAGCCTTTTGAATTCTTAAAAGCATATAGCATTTACTATGGCTTCTCACTGAAAATAAAGGGAAATGCCTCTAAAGGTTTGTTTTTAAAGCACTGAGTGCATCTGAACTAGTTTAAAAGCAGAGACAAAATGAGGTAAAAATGGTTACAATGTGAATAGGAAAAATAACAATATGCATGAAAAGGCTAAAAAAGGCACCGTCGAAGAAGGGTTTTCTTAGACTAAGATTGCAGTTACGGAGATTATGCAACCAATGGCCAGTACAGGCCAGAGTTAGCCTGTACGAAGCATCATCAAGAGTATTTGTTCATCATCTGGAGAAAGCGCCAAATTTAACAGACACAGAAATACTCCAGACAAGCAATCACTCAGCTGATGATTTATTGACCTGCATCGCCACATCTAGGCATCTACACATTTAACTGCCTTCTCTGTGACAGGCCAAACCTGCAAAACATTGTTTAACCCATCACAATTACAATCCTTAAACACAGTCATCCTCAAAAAGAGACACCTTTGGAAAAAACTAAAACGTACATTCCTTGCTGTAATAAGCAAGCTATGACCTACAGCTGACAAAAAATCTTTTCAGTAATACATCTCAACAAATTACATCTACTTGGAAAATAAAATGACGAATATACACAGCAAAAAGATACAACATACGTGCACACTACTTACATTACCCAGGTGTGCGATGACTCAAAAGAGCCAAAATGTGTCATCACGATCAAACAGATACTCTCCCACTCTTCGAGCATTAGCATCGTTAGACAAACTGATCAGACCTCCCTCTTTGCCCTTCTTCTTTTGTTTAACCCAGTGATAACTACAGAATCAGAACTCTTCCAGTTCCCCTCCTGGCTTCAGGAAGGCCAAGCTCACCTCCAAGCCAGCAGCATTTCTGAGGCACAGGAATTTGCATGCCCAGATGATCCAAATGACAATACCACACTTCCTAAACTGAGCTCAGCACAGACTTGTACCTAAGCTTTAAAATCGTGCAATGAAGGCATTTGGATCCACAAGGCTTAACATTCTTAAGGGAAACCTGGTTTGTCCTTTCTTTTCTGTAGGTCCACAGGATTCTATATAGCATGTGAGATAGCTCAGCTTTACTTCCCCAGGGACAAGAAAAGAATGCTAGATTAATTTTGCAGACTTTTATGATAAACATAATTTTCTCGTCTTCTTTGTCCATTTATCTATTTGTTTTCTATAGAAGCAAAGCACAGACCCTTAAGTCATAAATATATTGCAGATTTCTGTCAGCACGGCTGTGCTGACAAGGGTTGTAAATAGTTGAGATATCATGTAAATACAATTCTACTTATAGTTGCATTTGCAGAAAGAAACAAAACAAAACAACACCAAAAAAAACCCCAAAAAAACAAAAAACACCCCAAAACACAAAAAAGCCCAAACAAAAAAGCACCTTAGACAAGACGCTGGGAATCCCAGACACCAAGTTATAACTCAACACATGATTAGGACTAATTCTATGCCAAAAATAAAGAGATCTTCTGGGCCTAAGTTAGCTGAATGAAATACACATTCACTGTTTCTCACATGTATAATCTGCTGTTTCACCATCCTACCATCTGTTTTCCCCATTTACCACAATTGTTTTTCAAGTCTTCATAGAATTTTAAATCTAGGATGAGGTTAATGGCATGAAAAATGAAGATACTGTCTGGATATTTTCTTGCAATTTCTTTGTCATCTTATTTGACTCTTCAGTTTCAGAGCTACCTTGCATACCTTTGCAGATATGCTCCGTTAAGGGTACAGTAATGACATTATTATTTTAAATTTCAATATTATGTCTATGGAAATATCCAAATCCAATACTTAAAGTGTAACATTTTAACCAGGATAAAATTTGAAGAAATCCCATTGTTTCATTCTTGAAATTAATTATACAGATGAAATACTATGCATTATGCGCTTTCAATAAAATAGTGGATTCCAAGTTCCTAATTTATTTTTTTTAATTGGAACAGGATCCTATGCTGCTTAAACACTTTCAAAAATATTACCTATCTATTTTGCTGCTACAGTAACTGGTGTGCTAGAACCCACTCCTAATGAGAGATACTACTGCACTATACTAATTACTGCAATACCAGTAATATATTAGAAATACTACACAAAAATATGGTTTATTACAAAATCCAAATGGATTCCATAGGGTTACATGAGATGTAACTTACAGCAGAATGCATTTCTAATGTTCCAAGAGAATCTTGGATCCACTTTGTATTTCCATTTTGTGTGTGATTTTTCTTCAGTCGTATTTGGGAACTCACTAATTAAATATTCATGAGAAATACCAAATGCAATAGGTAGAAATATTTGAACAGAGGCCAAGTAATAGAAGTCTGTTTTTTTCATTAATGGCAAAACCTTCATATTGGCTAATTAATATAATTACTGTTTATCTTAAATTATTATTTGTGGCATTTTAGCCTTTTATCCTCTGAACCTCAAGATAGTACCTAATATCACAAACAAAAAGACAACATGAAAGAAGAATTAGTTATACCGCAACAGACCACTGGCAAAAAGACCATTAGAACGATTTGCATTTTTATCTTGTATTTCAGTGGAGAATCTTGAGAGACTTTAAAAATATTAAAAAGGATGCTTTGAAGCAATACCAAAGTAAAGTAATATTATCCCCCTTTAACTACAAATAAACAAAAGGTCAGGAACTCACATTCAGAAATGTTTAAGTAAATAATTCACTTTGAAAAGAAAGGATTTGGTCTGAAGTAACTTTGCAAATCTGTGGATCTTCTGTGTCCTGGGCATGAGGTCGTCCTGTAACTTTTAGCATGGGTAGTGAATATTTGTTTACTTAATAGGTATGTACAACTAAAATACAAAAGGAGCCTAATTGTGCATTGATAAGCTAGGAGCACTGGCAATCTTTCAGCTCTTTTTGTGGACTACATTTCATTACCCACTAACAACTTGATCTGCATACTTACAGATACAGTCTTTGGCTTGAACAACAGCTTTGCAGCCAGTTCCCAATACAACACGCAAAAACAAGAAAGAAACACATAAGAACATTTCCTTCTTTCACCAAAGACCTGATCCAAAGATCACGTAGGGGAGTCTTTCAATTGACTTAATGAGATGTAGATCAGATTTCTAAAAAGCAGACATTGAATTCACGATTTCAGCAAAGTGTATGTTGTAATGAATATATTTATCCACCTTTACTAATCCTTTCATTCTTGGTATTTATAAATGCAGTGTATCTTCTATTATTTTTTTTCATAGATTTTGTAGTCATGTAACCAGTAGCTGATATTAAACCATAAACAATAGAGAACAGTCATTAAAATCTGGAGTAAAAGGAGCCTGATGAAACTGTACTTTCAATGGTTATATTACATTTAAGTAAAATTATACTAGGGATGATATAGGTCTTATTTATGACAGGCTTAGCATTTCCAAGACAAAATTAAAAGAATTATGTAGGAAAAATTACACTACTTTATGCCATCAACATAATTAAGTATGACACAACATAAGGATTATGGGAGCAAACCTGAGGAAATTCAAAATAATTGGCTACCCCAAGCTGCTACTTCCAACTTGGAGTTTGAATTAATTAAGAGATCAAGTCTAAAATAACAGTAGAAAACAACATACCTAAAAAGGATGATTTTTTTTCATAGAAGGAAAAGAGTTCTAGGTATGATACCAACTTTGCCACAGAGCTTGGTTCAGCTCTCTGACCGAGACAGCCACAGGAGAGGCATGTGAAGAACCACAGAATAGGATTTTATTGTGCTGGGTGTCGCAAGTTTGTCTGTCATTAAGTTCTTAAGACTCCCCTGTAATCTCATGCATTGCTTCCCAATCTCTAGTCCACACAGTGATGCAGAGAACACTTGAAGATGATACAAACCTTTTAAATAAATACAGACAACTTCCCACACATCTAAGCAAGCAAAGAAATGGTGGGGGAAATAAACATAGTAAATGAATACACAGAGTATCTTAAATTTGATTAGCTTTATGTGAAAATCACTGAAGTAATACTGGACAAGAAGTGCAACTGAACACTGGCATTTTTTGATTAAAAAAATGGCAGCTTTTTGTTTGTTTATTAAAACGTGTTGATTAACATATCCTCGAGAAATCTGTAGCACTCGGAGCAAGCCATAACCATCTGCTTAGACTTATGTATCTGGCAACAATGACCATCATAGTGATGCTCCCTCCACTCACTCTGACTGACTCCATGTTCAAGCTGCATTATCACACTTTCAAAAAATTTCAACAGGACTGACTTAAGAACAGTGTGAATATTATCCAGACTAGTCCTCCTGTTTCCTTCTTTGGCTGTCTCCAAACACGTTCATGGATGAATGGATAGGTCTATGCTATGTCTAAGATCAATAGTATAACAGGTCACGTTAATGCTCTTTCTGATCTCACAGTGCTGAAGAATATCCTTTTGCTCTTCATGCTGTCTGAGAACTAGTGCTTTTTTCGGAAGTTTAAAAAAAAATTGTTTGCAAAGAATAGAAAAATAATTTATATTAGTAGAAATCATTCTATAAAGGCCCTAATTTTCATATTTGCGGCCACATACGGAAATACAAACATCAGATGGATATCAAAGAAGTGCAATATACAGTAATAGTTAAAATTTATGCCACTCCCAGTGACATGCACATAAATAATAATCAGATTTCTGAAGTCACTGAAGTGGGTGTGGAGAGGGTGGGACCTGTATCAGCTGTGGTAGCTGTGCTTCAAGTACAAATTTACTGCAATGCAATAAGGTCAAGACTCATTGCAAACTTCATTTCACGTGACTTGCAGACTCAGAAGCACATTTACACACAGTAAAAAGCAGGCTGGAACTCTGGGCTCCCTCTTCAAGATCAGTCAGTTCAGATCATTCTAGGGCTGCAGTTGTTCAGGCAACTGCAGGAGAAATGAGTGGCCTATGCAACTCCAGCATGAAAGTGGAGCTGAACGACTGTGTGAGTGCACTGAGTCATATGATGCAGAACCTCCCGGCTACCACTAATGGTGAAGAAGTGGAGATTAAAGTCCCCTTGTTTTCCTTCATTAAATCCCTCCCATTAAAGCCCAAGATTGTATGAACAGTCCTGGTGAGAATCCACTTAATACGACATTGATGCTTAAGATTTCAATAACCGAGGTCAGCTAAACATACAAAACACGATGACGACAGTTCACTCACGTGTGAAATAAAATGTGCAAAGAAAAATAGCCTTCTACCTTTCCTAGCCAAGTTTTGCTGCTGAGAAGAGAATCGAAACACCATTACAGCACCTGCACTCATCAGCGTGACATTCTGGTACCTCCCAGTTTCAGTTCCCACTCTTCCCATACTCTAATGCATAGCTCTCGGGGCTCAAGAGCTGATGGGGCCAGGGATGGTCTATGAAGATGGGGGAAGACAGGGAAAAGCACTGCAAGCTGGCTGGACGGGTAGCTCCACTTCATATTGTGTACAAGGGTCCAATGCTCGCCATATCTCAACAGTGACCATATTTTGTCCTTTCTTCTCATCACTCTTTTTTCCCAAGCATCTTCAGGAACGGGTGTCTTTAGCTTCTGTCATGACTATTTTGTCACTTGTTTAGAGCTGATTGGGATTTAAAATGCACAAAGATGGAAAAGACTTTCCTCTTTGCATGAACAAATAGATGAAGTCCCAGGACTTCATGGCAATAGGCACACTACTTGATAATTACTTGATTTTGGAATGTGGTTGCAACTTGGCATCCATTTCATACTTATGCAATGTAAATATTTCCAAGTGAATCTAAATCATGTATGTAGCTTGTCTTTGTATATAATTAATTAACACGTACTGTCTTTTCTGTTACTTGTGCTAGTCTCTGGAATTTATCCCCAACATACGTTACTATGGATTCCTTTTTTTTGCCTTTTTCAGTCACTGAAATGGCACATCCATTTTGTGGCATATGCTACATATATATATTTTGATCACATCACAGCGAAACATTACTGTGGACTAACTAATGCTGTTGATACACTGACCTCTTTTTTAACATGAAATGGACAGAAAATGTACATGGAAAAACACAACACACGAAGATGGAATATGAGTGACTGAGCACAACTATGAGAATAGATTTTACAGGATTATGTTAAGTATCCTTTAGATTTTAAAGATGTCAGATAACGTAAAACTCTAATGTAACAGCTGCTGTCCAAATAGATCACAAAATGAAAGTCCCCATGCTGAGCAGGGCTTAAAATAGAGCAGCTGATGAGTAAGATGGTATCTCTTATATAAACTTCACATTTCATGCACTAAGGCTTTTCATTGTCAAATATTCCTGGGGTTGCTATTTTCCATGAAAAATCTGCAGCAGAACAAAACCACCAAATTGTTTGACTTTTTAAGCTTTAAAATGCAGTTGTTATTTTCATGCCTCGCAGAAACTCCCTTCTAGTCTGCTTTGTGATTCATGTGTTTGGCTGAATAACTTTCCTGGAACTCAGAACAAGAGGGAAACCTTCCCAAAGTACTTCCTGTCTTCCTACATGTACTAATAACAAGATGGAGTCCTCCCACCTTTCCCATTTACAACACGCCAGGCACAGCTACTGCTTGATAGACCCATAAGCCTCAGAAATAGCCTGCTTTTGCTCTGTTTTTAAAATAGCATGCATTTTCTCTGGCAACAAAAATGTTGTTTCTCTAACATTAACATGTATCAAAGCAGTATTAGTAGACTACTTAACTAATTGTAGACAATGGAGAAATCAGCTCACTGTGAACATAAAAGATGCATTGCTCTTTCTCTTTAAAAGATGGTTCCTGTTTACAGCTAATAACAACGTTGAAAGCATGTTACCTTAAAACACCGTCATGAGTACAGAAACATGTAATGTTGAGGGGAAGCACAACCTGTGTCATGCACTTATCCTTGCAGGCCTCACTCCAAATGCCTAGTGGAATCAGCATTAAATCCATGCCGAATTTTGGCTGCGTAAGGATTAAGTAAAAAGTGCAGAATAAGGTCTAGTATATTTACAAGATGAAATGACAAAAAATAAAGCCACTGTCCCTGTGTCATATTACTGCCTGTCGATCTGGAAATTCTAAAGGAACGGATTCAAATTACACCCTCCTCTAATAAAACCATGGATTGTTAAGCTTTTATTAGCGTTATCAGCACTAACTGAAAATAGAATCAAACCCCGAGTTTTTAAACATTTCATAGCTTCTTTTCAGAATATGTCCCAAGTATGATGTTTTCCTTGTATTTGGAAAGCAGCTGAAATGTTTTGTGCAACTGATATGAAAATATAACCAGAGGTGCTGAGTGGCTTACCAAACTCTTCAGAAAGCTGCCAGCGAGGTACTCCAGTTCTAATTGTGGCTTTGTGTCTGACTTAGTACATGGGTGTAACCCTGGCCAACTCATTTCATCTCCAGGCTTGTTTTTCCAATCTGTAAAGGGGGTAATATTATACTTATTTAATTAATACAGTCTGTGGCTGTTAATTAGTTAAAAATTACTCTTCAAATATTTAAATGACATTTATAATTCCAACTATCCCTTTTTGTTCAACTGATTCTGCTTCTATTTACCCCCTAAAACACCCAAATCAGGGCTGGTTGAACAGCTTTCTCTGTTCATTTCATCACCAAAAGGAAAGTGGTTGCTTTTTTTCCTCGCTGATTCTTACCCTCATTTCAAGTTCAAGCTGCATATGTACTGCCTTGTTCCGGCTATTCTGTGACATTTAGCTTACAGATTTGATAGATTTTGCTATTCTTAAATGAAGCTTTATTCCAACAATAAATTAAGCTTTACCCTACCATAGGATTGTTATCCTCCTGAAATGCAGCAACTAATACCTTACAGATTTTTTTTCAGTGTTCTAAGACAAAGACTGTCTCTCTCATACTGCTGCTCAAGTGAAGCTGCCACCACTCTTACAAGGTTGCAAAACAGATAAGGAAAAAAAAAAAAGAGCTATAAAAGCTACACCTTTCCTTGCTAGAAACAAACAGATTAGTCTTAGTCAAAGATGCAGTTGCCAATGGACCATACAGAATTGTAACACCGCCTCCCAAGAAAAGGCCTTAAAACTCTATCCTGGATCTTAGTGTCCTCAAAAATCTTGAAGAAATGCAGCCAGCAATGTCAAGAGTGTCTTTGGTATAATTCTCTCTTAACAAAATGGCTTCTAGAATTTATTTAATTTTTTTTTTAGTGGGGAGGCAAGAATCTCACACCAGCTAACTCTAGGTTTATACACGATGTGTAAAATAAAAGAAAGTAATATGGTGTTGAATCAAAATTACTCCAAGTATAGATACAGATATTTTTTTATCAACAAAAATGGTAAGTAAAACTTTAGTAAATATTTTGATAAAATTTTAGAAAAATTAAAAAAAAAGTTGGAAGACAAGGCCCTAATGGAAAAATGTTGTTATTTGAAAAGGCTGTAACCTTCAAGATTTTTAATTTATGGTATTTTATTCAGTAGAATTGTATTAACTTATTTAAAATTTACCATCTTTCCTTCAAGTTCAGACTTCCAGGCTCTGAAAATCTAATTAAATTCCATATATTTTTAATGAAGTAAAAACTCTGAAAGTGCTTTGACTTCCTTTAAGTTTGAATCCAGATAAAGACAGAAATTCTTCCTTCTGAGCTTTCCATAAAGATTGGAAAAATATTGCAGACGTACTTAGAATTTCTTAACTCCCTGGCTTTAGCCTCATTTTCCTCATTAGATTCTTCTTCCTGTTCTTGTTATGCTGCCAGCTATTGGATTGCCAACTCTTGTGAGTTCCTACTGAGTCTCAGAATATTAACTGGTGTTCTGAGAGACCACAGGGCTGAAATCAATGCATTGTATAAGAATCTTCTCTTTTTTTTCTTAAACAAGCTTCTTGAAATTATGACAAAGGTTGTGAGGATGAAGAATGGATTTTTAAAAGCTCAGAAGGAAGCAGGCACATGAAAAAGTCAACTTTTATTGCTTTATATTTAGGATTTTTAATGCTTGAATTGGTTGGGAAATATTGTGGTAGGAGTAAGTATACACTCTCTAAAGTAACAAATGTTTATACAAACAAAAGCGGAGAAACCTAATATTCCCCTGGCTTAGGTGTTGTAGTATCTCAAGAATTTGAAGAACCCTGAAAAGAATGAGTACACAATAGTTCATTAAGACAAAACTTTTGTTTTAAAGAGGTTTGAGCCAGCCACACATGAGCTGTGAGAGACTATAGTACATAGACCACCACTGTGGGGTTTTTTGATCAGTCTGCAAACAGTACCAAGACAAAATTTCCAGTTTCTTCTGCCCTCGTAACTAGGTAGAAGCATGGCACCAGCTTTGTGCAACAGAGTGAGAAATATGGCTGAGTACATTTCTGGATCTTTTAAAGTAGAGACAGAAGAAGAAAACCAGGTATTCAAGTTATTAAGATTCGCTAATTTTCTATGACCTGTAACTTCTGCTGCAGGTAAGATCATAGCTTGTATGTCGAGAGTCAAGTGGAGGACGAGATTGGATAAAAGGGTAAGACAGGCAAGTTAGTACTGCATGTCTGAAAACCTATAAACAAAAAGCAGCTGTTTAAAATGCTTTAAAATGTTTAAAAAGTAAAGCATCTGGATCCACAGTCAGGTGCTCAAATATATAGTGCATCCTGGACATATTTTGGAAGACATCAAAAAAACCACACATGAAGTACTATCTCCAAACTATTTTACAAAAACTCATGCTACAAAGACTCACAGATTTGTGTCCCTCCGTATTCTAATTGGGGTCATGATTCATGATTCAGAGAAAACACAACTAAAGCATCAAAGGACTAACTTGGCAGGTTACTTCTGAACATACGGTGTTGTTCCAGAGATATATCAGGGAGTGTTTGAAGGCAACCCCCCCAAAAAAAAACCCAACCAAAAAAAAATAATCAGCTTTTGGGTTATCGTTTGAGAAACTAGATTGTGACTTTTGTGCATGTAATTGGATATCTAGATTTAAAAAATTAATTAAATATTGCAGATTTTAAAGTGAAACCACTGACACATGGCCTTATTATGCCTTAGGTAGGTTGCATTTAATG
Organism: Dromas ardeola; assembly: GCA_013398915.1. NCBI lineage: Eukaryota > Metazoa > Chordata > Aves > Charadriiformes > Dromadidae > Dromas > Dromas ardeola. The sequence goes on from VYZM01020551.1 coordinate 322,423, forward strand.
AAGATCATACCCACTACTCTTCTTGACGCTAAGTCAAAACCCTAAGACCAGGAAAGTGGTTACTGTAGCATTCAAATGTGAATACAGTAAAGAAAATCAATCAGTTGGAACATACGTTAGTCGATCCAATATTCTATTAAATTCTATTCTATCTAAATTCTATTCTATTAAAATTAAAACACAATTTTCAGTACAATCATCACATAGCATACTCTCTTCCTGCTTTTAAATCATAATTTTAAGCCAGAAATGAGTCTAAATTCTGGTGTTTAGACATGCTGTAACCACTAACATATTAACATAGTTAGGGGCTGCTAAATTTCTGCTTAAGGCCTAATTTACTACCTTATTTAAAAAAAAAAAGCATAAAATCTGAAAATTAATCAGGTCAGAGTTCACTGGATGAGGAAATGCTTTTGCTATTCTATCAGACACACCTGTGCACAGAGCCCTGAAAAGAGCACACAATTGAGCCAGTCCTTCTAGAAGGTTTCACAATTTGCAGTGTGATCTCAGTTTCAAGTGCTCCTTCAAGTACTACCCTTCAAGGAGAAGTATTCTACCTTTGCTCACGCCCTACATCTTCTATTTGCTTTTTGTGTTTAGAAATGCACGGTAGAAGGGTGATGCAAACTCTTTTCTGGCAACAGTAGCTGAAGTCAGGTCTTGTTAAACTTCAAACTGTCATTTCTTAGCTCTTCAGTGATAAAATTTGCACCCTGAAAATTTTACGGTATAGTAGTCAGCTAAAAGATGCCTTACTGACCTACAGAGAGAAATTCCCTGTGCTGAACTTAAAGAGAAAACCCATTTTAAAGAAAGCCACAGAATAGGATTGATATGTATCATCATATGCTGAAAATCAGAATTTGATTAACCAGATGCTGTTATTTTCTTTAATATCTCATGAATAGAAACTACAGTATAAAAACAATTCAAAACAATCATTTACTGGGAAATATGACATATGGCCTGCTAAGCTGCTTTCCTACAGAAATAGCAAAAGATCATTACTCTTGGCATCATTCCCTACAACAGTCACTGGGCTCATTAAAACAGACAGTATGTGATTGGGTCCATAAGGAAGATTATTTCTACAGGTGGGTAGAAACAATGATGAAGACTACAAAGACTTGTGAGAAAGAAGTAGTCAAGGAGACTTCTCCACCTCCATAACTTCTGTGCGCTGAAACAAATCAAAGCAGCACCACTAAAACAGTTGCTGGGGGAAAAAAAAAAAAAAAAAAAGATGCATTTTCTCTATTTTCTTCATGGTTCATGGTATACATTTCCATTCTGTTAATGCATGGTATTTCATTTAACTTGTTCTTCTGGAGGGATTTTCCTTGAGTAGGAATATCCTGATGTGAACAGGAAGTTTGCATCCAGCAGGGGCCACTTGTTGCCTGTGTTTAGTCCCAGTTCAATGAGGTGGAAACCAACCCTTAATGCTGTCATAGGATGAGTTCACATTCTGCGATAGTGGATTGGAATAACCACAACCACGCTGGGATGTGGTAATGTTGCAATCCAAGCTTCTCTGGTGATGTTATACTATAAATGTAAACCAAACATTTGTGATGTGGCATCACAGGACAGGAAATGTTAAGACAATTATAATGTGGCAATGATAATCTGATGTAGCAATAATACAATCGTAATAAGCAAATGTTTGCATTTGAAAGCAGCTATGCTGTGATTATGTTCTTGCAACACATCCTCTTTACATGCCAGCACTGTTGCGTGGATTATCTAAATTTAGACTGCAACATGGTGCAGTAGATGCCTTTACTATGTTCCATCACTGGACTTTTTCACATGCTGAATAAAATTACTGCTGCTTACAGCATTGGCATTATACGATCATATTGGGAGATGACGGAGCATTTACGGTAGTGAAACCGACAGCAGCATCACACACGTGCTTCTGAGACATTCTGAAGGGTGCTGTAAGGCCATTGTGCGAGACTCACAAAATATGGTGTGCAATGCAACGCCTAGTTGTGTGCAGGCAGGCATACATACAACATGTGAGGCACGTACAAAGCCGGGATTTGCCAAGCCAGGTTGCCACCATGGGAAACAACACTGCAGCCCATGGATGCATGCTGAAGTGGCAGTGGGCTCAAAAAGATGCACCAGTCCCAACTCTTAACCATTCTATGATTCTATGTCTAGCGATAGGACTAGGGATAACCGTTTTAAACTGAAAGAAGGTAAGATTTAGATCAGGTATTAGCAAGAAATTCTTTACCCTGACGGTGGTGAGACACTGAACAGGTTGCCCAGAAAAGCTGTGGATGCCCCATCCCTGGAAGTGTTTAAGGCCAGGCCGGATGGGGCTTTGAGCAACTTGGTTTCGCGGGAGGTGTCCCTGCCCATGGCAGGGGGGTTGGAACGAGATGATCTTTAAGGTCCCTTCCAACCCAAACCATCCGATCATCCTATGATGACAAGGTGACGATGGCGACTCCTCGGCAGGGAAAAGGGAGGGCAGGGAGCCCCTGCCAACAGGGCGAAGGGCAGCCCCCAGCCCCCTGAGGCGAGCAAGAAGGTCCGCGGGGCTGCGGCGCCGGGCACTTGCCACTGAGGGAGGGGAGGCGCGGCCTAGCCACCGGCGGCCACCCTGACCTAAACGCCTCAGGAGGTGACGTCACGGCGCGGGCCGATGCCACAGGAATGACGCAGAAGCGCGGG
>VYZM01020551.1:325879-340124 GCA_013398915.1 Dromas ardeola
GGAGGGGGGGCGGAACGAGGAGGGGGGGCGGCGGTGCCGGGCTGTGTCCCTCGGAGCTGTCACCGAGGCGGGGGGCGGCGAGCGGAGCGGCCCCGGTCCGGGCTGTCTCGGCGGTGTGACAGGACCCGGAGGTGACGGGGCGGACGCGAGCGGCGGGCGGTTGCAGCCGGCCCCGGGCCCGCTGCCGGTGCGGCAGCTCGGCCGGACCCCGGGGGCAGAGCTGAGGCCGGGGGTCCTGCTGTCGGTGCGTGCTGGGCTCGGCGGAGGGGGAGAAAGGGGCAAACCCGGGGGTCCGGGAGCTCAGTGGTGGCAATGCCGAGCTCGTTCCTCCTGCCGGGTGTGAGTTAGCCTCCTCAGGGACACGGAGGCTGAGGTGAGGCACTGAGCAGAGACGTTGGTGCCCCTTCCCCTGCAACAGGAATGGGTCCCTTCGACATCTGTCCCGCAGCTGATCCTTTGGATCTTTTCCAGTAAACCAGGTGCCCTGTGATAAAGTCTGCTTTGGGTGAGGCCCGAGGGGTGTGTGTATTAAACCCCAAAATGATGGTAGTAGTTGGAAATTTCTATGGGTTATGACTGTTGCACAGAGGTCAGTCCTACCTGTAGACAAGGAGAGCCAACTCGCCAGTCCCACAACTGGGGGGTTCTTCCCTTCCCAACAGCGCAGCTCCGTTACCTCCTGAATCACCCCGGGGTCCTGAGCTGGTCCTCCCCGGTGCTGCTACTTTTTGGGCTGTTTCTGACAGTTGTGTGTCTACCTTTGCTGTCAACAGGAGAATGAACGTTTGACAGTCAATGTAGAATATTAAGGTGGCGTCCCAAGATCAGGGTTTTTGCGCTTGGGGAGGCAGGGGAATCAGTCTGCATTCTTAATTGCTGAGGTTTCTGTTACTCCGGTCCCTCAATTATACGAGCTTTGGAAAGATTTTAGTACTTGAAAATAACGGTGAAGAAACAAGTGGGTGTGTTTTCGTGCTTTTGAGGCAAATATGCTTACAGCAAATTTTAGGTATTTTCTTAGTATCTAAGGTAGAAAGGGTCAACTGCAGAGAGCGATGATCTTTTAAAGCAGTTTTGAATCTAATCTCTTTACAAAATTCATGCAGTCTTTAAGTAGAATTTTTTTTTTTCCAAAATGCTGGTCTCGAACATTCAAAATGAAACTACATTTTCATTTTTTCTTTAATAGGTTAGTATTAAAGTACTTCTGCCTGTTTAGTATATCTTTTCTTTTATCAAAAATGTTTTTTAAATGGGAGCAACTGATATTACACAGGCTGCAGCTACGGTTTGGGGCGGGGAAGAAAGGTTGTTTGTTTCAATTAACTGTTAATACTGGCTGTCTCTGTACATGGTCTTGCACAAGGCTGAGGTTAAACTCTGCCCTCGAAAGAATCTATGCTTTGTATGCTCTAGGAATATGCAAATGTAAATAGCTATTTGAAGTGTCAAACTATAGACCTTTCATCTGAATATTCTAAACCACAGTTGCCTATTAAGGGGAAAGTCTTTACTACTTCTGAGTTTTGTGGGTTTGTATTTCTCATGACCATTCATGGGGTTTTATGCCTACTTGTAGAAATGGAGCATGTAAAATTAGCCAATAAAATATTGTGGTTATAGATTAATATGCTGGTTTATCCTGTATTCTCTTCCACACTGCGTGTTGCCATTGTCTGTCTGCGTGACAGCTGTGCTGTATGGTGCTGTGGAGACTCAAGGTCTGTAAAAGAAGTACGTTGGGAGACTGCCTAGACAAGAAAGAAGTACGATGGAGGACCCATGGATAGCTGTTTTGCTTTTCCCTGCAAGGCCCTCTGGGGGGACAGGGGGGTGTCAGTAAACTAACTTAGCTGTAGTTGGGATTCCACAAAGCCAGAGCTGAAGTTAGGGCCTGGTACCAAGTCACTGTCACCACCTCCTATCAGGAGACCTGCTGTATTTGGGGGCCATTGCTAAGGATGTATTGGGATGGTGATGTTTGTAGGCAGAGTTTATTGGAGATTTTTTTTTTTTTCTTCAAATACCTGCTCTCACAGATTCTTTTGGGAAACCAGGAATAGGATCAAGTGAACACTCATTGGATTTTATTTGGCAGACCTTAAAGCTACACATAGTTCCTTAACATGTTGCAAGATTATGATGACAAAACTGAGACCTAATGTGATAGTGGCAGCCTGTGTGCTGCAGATGAGTAAGACCATTTTTCAAAGTGAATTGATATCAAGCATGCTGTAAATACCAAGAGACATGCAGGTTAATTAATTTGGATGAATACAGAAGCACTGTTTTCATGCTCAAATTTAATGTTTTAAGCTATTTCAGCACAGAGCCAATTGTCTGTGGTTACACTTTGACAGGAGGTAGAGGAAAACCTGAAGCTGTTTAGTAAAACAAAATGAATTCGGTGCATTCCTTAGTGGCTTTCTTTTTTAGTTCTGTAACTTGTAGGCTTTTTATTTTTTACCTTTATCATCGGTTTTGTCCATAGTTCTGCTTTTGAAAGAGCAGAAAAGTGGTAAAAAGCAGCTACCTATATCCCAAAGTATTAGAAAGTTAACGTTCTCTAAAGTTAGTTGTCTTCAAGAAAAGATGTGTAAAGGCATAAATATGCAAATGATCGCAAATAGAAGCCCAAAATAAATACATATTTTTAAGCTTGTGTAACTTCCTTGTTCTCAGCAAGTTTACAGAATGCAAAGAATACTTAAGGTTTCTCTGTTTACGTTAATATATTAAACATGGTTTGAAACTTTCACTTTTGGCTGTCGTCACACTAGGAAAACTTAAGACTAAAAATAATTGGGTTTGATAAATGTAGTAGCTGAGATGATACTGACTGGAACTCAGCACCGACCTTTTGCACTTAGTCATTGAAGGCTCTTCTTGATCAGCCCATAGAAATTAAGGTCTGTGTTTTAGAAGTGCTTGAAGATGCAACTAAGGTGTTTTGTGGCATTTTCAAAAGTGGTTAAAGAGCTTTCAGTCTGGGTCTTTCATATGAGTTTTTTTATGAGTTGCTGTGGGTTTTAGATAATGGACTAAAAAAGTAAAACAGGTATACTCTGCCTGTTGTGTGTGTGTGTTTATGTATATATATATGTATGCATACATACACATATGTGGTAGTCTTGCACTGCAGTAGTAAATATGTTCCAGGTTTAGTTAGATCAAATGCAAACCAGTAACACTCCTGTGGTGTTATATAGGTGAAACTCAAGACACTGAAAGAGAGCACAGAATGATGCACTTAGAAAATGAGAATGCTTTTCTTTTTAAGAGTTAGTGTATTGAGTTATTTAGAAAGCCTGTTTAAGTTTTGTTTGCGATCTTTTTTTTTTGTGTGTGTGTGGGGGAGGAAGAGATGCCTGTTGTAATTATCAAATTGTTTTTATCTGTATTTAATTAGTCTGAATATTGTCAAATAACCAGTGGTGTATATTTAATTGAACTTCACATTGAATGAGGTGGGTATCGAGGTGAGTAGCTCGGTGGCATGAACTGTGTATTGCACCTGCCTTTTTTTACCTCAGTTTGTTGGAAAAATGCAGTAAGGCTACTTATCCAAGGCCCAGGCTTCATCTCCTTGGAAACCTGATCTTTCACCAGATGTTGAGAAATGTAATTTCTTTTTTAATCCATTCTGCAGAAGAACGCAGATCAAAACAGCATCTTCAGGCTTTGGTAGTCTGGAATATTCATTAACTAAAAAAATAGTCTGACATTTCAGTCTTTGTCCCAAAGAAGATTGATAGTTTCTGTTGCATTTGCTGTTATTTCAAATTTATTTCAGCTGTTGCTAAAATTCCTGTAGTGGTTGTATAGTTTAATTAAATTCAAGAACTGGCCGATAATGTCGTCTTCGTGTGTACAGTGCTAGACTGTCTGTGTTCCCTGCCCCTTCCTTGCCTGCAAGGATTCATCTTTCTTCTCTATGTTCAGGTCATCTTTTCTCCCTTGCAGCTGCAAAGATATTTCTTAGCCAAGGCGTACACAATTTGTAACCTTTTCAGTCTCCTGCCATTTGAGAAGATGTTATTCAATGTCTCTGATGTCAGACACACTTCTAGGTCAGCTGCTGGTGTCAGAACTTGTGACCCTGAGCTGAAGCCGTGCTGTAGTTTAGTAGATTGGTCTTCTGTAGGAATGGTGCCAGTAGGCTACTTATAGAGCAAGAAATATCGTCGGCAGGATTTTAGAATGGTGAAATAAGAAGCCACATTTCTTGTGGTCCAAGATGTTGACGTTCTCTACTAACTATAAAGAAACCCATTCATCCGAATGTAAGCAATTGAGGAAGATGGTTGTAGTTTTCATGTTTGTTTTGACAGCATTTTCCTTGCAAATGTTAGTAGGCTCTATTTTCCACAGGTACAAGGCAATTTAGTGGCACCTTGTGTAAAGGAAGTAGCAAACATATTGCTAAGTCCTTAATGGTCCTTACTTGGTGTGGCTGTGATGGAAATACATCTTCCAATGTGCAGTTGTTGTAACGCTGGGAAGGATGCGTTTGGCAATTTCTAATCAGTGGGGATTGGCATCATGTCTCTCAAATCACTTTTAATGGGAAGGCATTTTGTAGCAAGTCATATATGCTTGTTCAATGCAGTCATTTGCCTTAATCCCAGCTAAAAATAAGTTAATGGAATCCATGTATTTCAAAGATTGGATGCAGTCTTGATACAAGACTACTCAGGAAACTCTGAAGTTCATCTTACCCATTTGGGATTGTTGTAGGTTTTGAAGGGAGAATGAAATAAGACAGAACTCAGAGATAAGTATTGTTCTTGATCCAAAGTGTGTTTTGTCTTGGAAACTTCCTTAAAGTGGCTTTGCCTTTTCTAGTTTGTCTAACAAAAAGGACAAGGTCAGAAAGACTTTGGTAGAAATTCCTAAATAATGCTGTACTGTGGAATAGTAATGGTGTGAAGTGAGAAGGAAAAGTTACTTCCTAGAAAAAGGAGGAGAAAATAAAACTAATATACTTAAACTTTTTTTGAGGAATGTTTTTTCTGCCTTTAAAACTGTTAGTTTGGTTGGGTTTTTTCCTTGAATTGTTATGAATTATTTCTCAGTTATCTATGGATTTTTCTTGGAGCATTATGAAATCTAGGAGTTCTGTTCCAATTTGAAGCAAAACTATATAGTAAAAAGTAATACAACTTTTTATCCTTTATGTTGCATGTATGCATTGTAGTTGTGTTGAGAGTGAGTTTTGTTTGAGTTCTACTTTTATTTCTACCCTTCACTCAAGGACCTCTGGTAATTGTATTTTAAATCCCCCTGAGATTTGGGCTTTATGCTGCAGTTTGGCTACTGGCAGATTAGTTTTAGTATAACCTTTTAAAATAGTATTTATATTGCCCATAGACTTGAATGGCCTGGTCATTTTTCAGGGATAAATTCTGGGGTACAGAATACATTGCAAAAAAGTCAGATGTTAGTCTTTGAGGTTTATGTTAGAATGTGTCTTCTGACCTTGGCTTGACTGTGTTGGGTTTTCCAGTTTGGAGTTCTCAGACTGAGAAACAGGACACTTATTTATTCCTCTGTTCCCTTTCCCAATATGTTTTGTTGCCAAGCCATTTCCTGTAATCTTTGAATTTGCATTTACAAATTGGTTTGTTACAGATTAAATGAATTCACTGAGTAAAGGAAAAAAAAACGTGCTGTCAAAATCCTTAAGAGTATTTTTTTTTAATACATGGGATACGGCCCAAATTCATAAATCCAGAAACTTATTTAAGTTTGACCTTAGAAGGCTCTGGTATCTAGTTTGTTTGTTTTTTTTTTCTGTAATGATCTAATAAAGCTTCAGTACACTAGGCAAACTTGCTGTCCTAGAGTAACATTATACTGTAGTTTTAATCTATATCCGGTTTACTATGGCATTGTGAGTTTTGGAAAGTCTTCATCACCTTAATTTTTAAAATCTGAGTGAAGTTTTATGGTGTTAGATGTTGTAAAAATTTACATTTACAGAACTTTTATTTCAATTAACAGTTTTTACATAATATTTAATTTCTAGTGATCTTATGTGAAATTAGGAAATTTTAAATTATGTCTGTTTCAGCCCTTCACTCTAAGAGTACTATTTTTAGTGAAAAATCGTGTGTGAAGAGAAGTTATGCATTATCTTGGAAGTTTTTTATTACAAATAGTGTACTTTCTCCCTATTTTCTTAGAATTTATCGTATTTCTCTTATTTGAAAATATTCTTTTGCTGCAATGATCAAACTAGCCACTGAATATTACAGTTTATTTTAGAAACCTGTCAAGTCAGTTCAGTGATTTCTTAGAGGGACTTGTCACATAAAAACATTAGAGTTGCTGGAAGAGCTCTCCAATTGTTAAAGAATAATCTGTTCAAAATGTTGTCAAATGCTTGCCATGCAGTTTGGGTGCAAATTCTAGAAGTTATTTGTATTTTAGGAATACAAGGTCAGCAGTTGGATATTCCTATTTTTGATAGGAAGAGAGAAATAAGAGCAATGATTTTATGCTAAATTGGGTTTATGCTGGAATTTCTGTTTCACATCTGTTAGAAATTCTAGGGCTTTTATATATATATATATACACACACATATATATATACATATATATATTTTTCCCCCCACACACATCTGAGACGTATGCAACTTCATCAGCTTCTCTGGCCTAGAAGCAGTCTGAAGAATGATGGGTATTTCCCTATTGTAGCATTTAAAAATCTAGTTCAGTCTAAGATATCCCAGCTGGCAATAAAGAGTTCTCAATTACTGTATTTGGCATTATTTGTTGAATGAAGTAACTCCTGTCCTAATTTTTCTGACTTGACCATGAGACTCTTCCATAGCACATGCCTGCTTTATTTTCTTAGCTGGAGTAGCTCTTTATTCATCTTACTCTAGCGCTGTTGTCATCATCAAGAATAAGACTATGAGGGGGGGAAAAAAATAGAGGAGAACATTACAGCAGTCAGCTGTTGTAGAAACTGATGTTTCTACATTCCTGTTCCTGGTAGAGATTATCAATTTGCCAGCTTGGAGCAAATTTTAACAATTGCATACAGCTGATGCCACTGTGCAAGTTTTCTGACTGTGTCCTTTATATATATGTTCCTCCTAAGAATTTTAGTCTGACTGATGAATTTTTAGAGACTTTCAAGGACCTGTGTGGGGAAATGCCACTGTTCAGGGCAGTATCACCAGGTCTGTGCTCAGGTATTTGGACAGGACAAAAAGCAAAAACCTATGGCCAAAAAGAATTTTCTGGTTTTGGTGCCCAGCAGTTTGTCCTTTGCAACATCCATTGACAGTTGGATGTACTTGGACAATAATTTTGATGATAATTTGAACTGGATTGCTGTGGACAAAGTAGCTCCCTCAAAACTCCTACTCTTTCCTGGCTAACCATTTCCATCCATGTATTCGGTCCCTCAGCTCTGTGCTGGCATATGTGTTTGGGCAGAGGTACCAGACTGGGAAATCTTCTGTCACTCAAGGATAACTTTTTTCGTCTGGAGACTGATTTGAGATTACTCATTTCACTGATACCATACACCTTGTGGCTCCATAAACATTTGTGCTTTTGTAGGTTAGGAAACAGCACAGTTCATGAAATGTGTGGTCCTGAAGGAGAGGTGGGAGAGGCAGTAAGTTGAAAAGCGCTGTTTTAATTATGTTACACTGCAACCTTGATGTGGAAGAAGAGGATTTATGGCAGAATAATTTCGGATTAAGCTGTGTTAGGTCATTTCTTTCATAAATCTACATAACTTTTTTTTTTAACAAATCTGGTTTTAATACTGATACCAGAAGCCAGAAAAATAAGCAGCTTTTTACTTTCATCTCTGGAGCTACACAATGGAGCTTTTCACTATTTTATGTGCTGTTTTAAAAATTCTTTTTCATAACAAGAAAGAGTAACTCAGCTAGACCTCTGACTCTCTTCCCTTTTCCCTTTCTGGCCCATGTGCTTCTGGGTTTCCAGATAAACAAATATAGAAGTGTTTCAGATACGCAAATCTCTCAGGAGCTCATTCACCATGATCACTTGACTTTACCGGAGCTGAACACTCACACGTCCAAGTTGTTGTCAAACTGATAATTTATCTAAAAATGACAGAGACCCAGCAATGTCTACAGTTAAGGTTGCCAGGGAATCTGGAGGAAATAGAATATAGGCAGGAGACTGAAAGGAAGAAAATCTTCTTTTCCACCGAGATAATACGTGGTTTAGACTTCAGTCCACTAATTGTGCACACCTCCCCTCCCTTTTGGGGAGGGGAGCTGTCTGTTTTAAAAAAAAAAGTAAATCTTGAATTGCTGTTTAAGAATGCTTCTCTAACTTGGTGTAGATCTCATCTTGCTGTCAGTCTGTCTACATATTCTGTTTCCTGGGAGGAAAACTCTCTAAAACCCACTCAGGCTTCCCTTCAGAGAAGTATTGTCACCCTAGTTTGTTCTTGATGTTCGTATCAAATAGCCATGTGGGAGAGTTGCCCTTGTGTTCAGTGACATGAAAATCTGTTTTCTGTATGGCTGTGATGTACACTTCTTAAAAAGATTTACTACAATTTTTGAACTTAATTTGGAATTTAAATAGAAAGTAAGGAAAGGTTTAAGTGAGCAGATAACAGGAGAATCTGTGCCTTCTGCATAAAATGAATTAATGGTATTTTTTTCCCTAGAGCATATGAACACTAGTAAGGACCGAATAGTTGCGTATCTCAGAAGCAGGACAAAAAAAAAATCCTCCATGCAACAAAAAAGTGAGGAAAAAATGTGTATTGGTATCTCATTAGAGATCTAGTTAGCATTGTAGCATATCTACGATCTTCTGTCTCTAGGTGAACTGATCATTATCCAGCCTTACAAAACCTTTGAGGTTCCTTTAAATGCTGAAGTTAGTCTAGCAAAGTTCCAAGTGCTTTTTAGGCAAAATTAATGTGCCTTTTAGAACAGGATTTGTTCAGGCAAGTAGTTAAACCTCCATGGATTCATTCATGGTGTGCTGTAAAACTTCTGTAGTCTAATTCCTTTGGCACGGCTTTCAGATGCATACTTCTTATTTTTTTTTAGAACAAATATTTTGTCAGTCCTCTGACTTGTCTTCTAGTTTTAGGATATTTCTGTGGCTTGCTAGTTCCCTGTAGCCCTAAACATACCAGAATGATGGTGTCCCCTCACAAACCTGGTAAAGTATTGGTTTCTGGGTTTTGTCAGTGAAAACTATTTTTTCATTTTACTGCTGAATTTTGTTGACTTTGGAAAACCTGGTAACTGGTCTCTGACTTTATTTATAAAAAAAAGAAAATAATAATTTTTTCCCCCTTAAAATTGCCTGTGTGTGGCTTTTTGTTATCCTTTTGTCTTAGTTTTGTGAGCGCTTTGTTTGCTTTTGTGTGTGTTTTGTGTCAATGGCAATGTTTTGGAATGATACTGTGTTGGCAACCAGGTCAGAGAATAATATTGGTACAAGTTCTCAGGTTTGTCTGTAGAAGGGGCTGGCAAGTGGATTTCGTAGAATTTCAGGAAGCAGAAAAAGGAACTTTCCTGGCCTTCCAACACCTGGAAGAACCTGGATGCACTAGCAGGTTTCTACTTAAAGAAGAAACATTAGGGATAAACACAGTTAATTTTAATTTCCCTTTCTAGCAAACCTGATCGCATGTTGTGGTGAAGTACCGTAGCTTTCCACCTTCAAATAAAACACAGCGTATCTCTTTTAACTCCTCCCTGTGATGTCATTTGGCTGAGTCTTTATTTGGCAACAGCATGTAAGTTTCTCTTCAATCATTCTTTATGGTGTAGTTCTGTATTTTCCGTGTATCCTTCCAAAAGTGTACTCGTCAGAATTATTTCCACATGTGAACTAATCATTGTCTTCCACTCTTAAAAAGGGTAGTCAGCTCCTACTGGCTTCCTGTATTGTGGTGTTCTGCTTATCTTTATAGTTTTCCTATTCCTACTTCTCAGTCTGTAACCATCAGTCATCTCAGTACAATTATATTTTGATGTTTTTATGTACCATTCTAATACAGAAAAATGTTTCTTAAACCTGACTTACCTGGATGTTGAATAGCATTCACACAAGTTCTTTTTTGATTGTGCTTCTATGTATTGGAGATTGATTTGTTTTAACTTGGGTGTTGATAATAGAGCCTCCTATAAAAGGAGTACATTTTTTTTTCAAAGGAGCAGCTCACAAAAAAACCCCCACAACCAAAACAAAAACAAACCACTTTTCAGACTCTTTCTTGAATAATTCTGTTACGCTGGAGGCTGTGTAGGCTTATTCTTCCTATAATATCCCTATAGAAGCAAATCTGTGTGTTCTCATGTTCAGGTGTGTATTCGCTAGCTAAGTTATTTGTACACTTACTGTTAAGCTCATCATCTCTCCCCCTCCTTTGTACAATACTTGGTACAAACAATGGTACTTGTTTGACTACCTGAATCGCCTTACTGTTATCTACTCAGACTTGTAGTTTTTTAAAAGTTATTTTTTGGCAGGATTAGATTTAATCTATTTTGGATCTCTGAACAGTTTACTGTGGGTTTAGATAAGTGCCAGTGCTGTATGGGAGTACACGGCTGAAAGATGAAGGCAGGAGGTTAAAAACTCTTGCAGTCACACTTCGGTTACAGAGGGTTAAATGTTCAGATTTGCAATATCTCACCTAATAAAAAAATGTAAGAATTCTGTCACATGAATCTCCCAAAGAGAGGTCTGTGCTGCACTGTAAAAATCCATGTAGCCCCGTATTAAATAAACTAGCTAACTGATTCATACAGTTACTGTTTGTGATTTAAGCAAGGATTAGTCAGTAACATTGTTTCTGGCAGTTTCCACTTGGCTTTGTCCTTGGTGTTACACTAGTCAGGATCTGTATCAATTGTATGATGGCAGAAGAGACTCTTACTGGTGAGAAAGCCAAATGGTGCAGGTTGGTCTGTTTAGTTATCACTCCAACAGCCTATGTGGCTTGATAAGATCTTGCTTAAGAAATATATGGGCCATTTCTACCTAGCTGCCGAACAGTTGTTTATCTGTATATCACACATATAAGATGAAGGTTTGAAGTAGCTGAGGGTGGGAGGACGTTACTGACTGGCAGTTCCCACTGCAGCGTTACAGAGAAGTGGACAAATGATTTTTTTTTTTTGCTTGGTAAACAAGGATATTAAGCTGAATTCAAAGGTAGTTTGATCTATGTATGATGTTAGTTATGTCAGAACTTTAATCTTTTCCTGGACTTCAGAAAGTGTTTCTAGAAAATTGAAGAGTTCAAGGAATGAACTGTGTTTTGCAAACACAACCTTACAGTGGGAGATGGAACAAATGCAACTAAACTTAGTTAAAGGAGGAAAAAGCAATTCACTGCATTCATCCTTCAGTTAATGACCTGATAAGGTTACCGGGTAGAAGAAAATGAAGTGAGGTTTAGTAGCCGATAGGTGCCCTACTCAAACTCAGACTAGAAAAGTTGAAAGTTTTGAAAAAGAGGAACTAAGCTGTGTGACAGAAAAGATAGGAGGAGGGTAATAGATTCTTGCAACACATCAGTTCATCCAGGATATCTTTCTAAAATAAACTTTGGCCTGAATTACAGCATATCAGTTTGTTGTATAAAATAGTAGATGAGGTTGCTTCCTATTGCAGAGGAAAGCAGAATACATGATCGTACAGGGGAACAAATCTGAATGAATCTGATATCGGTATTAAGATAGAACGTATGTACTTACCTCTGTGGTACTATGTGTTTGAGTAGAAGGAAGCTGAGGGACACACAGCTTTAACCAGACTGTGAAGGAGAGGGAGGGCCAGAAAAACTTCTAGCAGAGGGGAGGGGACCATCTGTAAAAACTCTTGCAACCTTTCTTTAAAACAACTTAAAAGTTAAAAATACTACGGGGCACTCTCATATTGTTATTCTGTAAGGCATAGTTAAAGTGTAATACCTAAGAGTTTTGTTGAGCAGTACTAAAAAGGAAAGCAGACCTCGCCTGTGGTCTGTAATCTTACTAATCAAAGGGAGCAAAATACATTTCCCTATTTTGACATAAAGATATCAAGTTTTAATACCAATGGTTTGTATAAAACAAAATTTTAAGCACTGGTGCTTTATGGAGGCAAAAGGGGGAGAGAAACCTGAGAAGCTGATACTCATATTCAGGAAAACAAAGATATAGTGATTTCACATGAAGATAATGAAAGGACATTTATATTTGTCAGTTAAGTTACACAGGGTAAGTATTTTCTGTTTAGTCAGTTCAAAACGTTTTGAATATAAACTTAAGCTTGTACCTCGAGAGACAAAGAATAAATTCAATACATATGGAAGAGAAGACAGAACCCTTTAAGACACCTGAAGGGGCTTTAGCAGATACCCTTAAAAAACATTTCAGCTGAGCACCAGATGAGCAACTGAGGCAAAAACACGTACAGAAAGGGTACATATTTCTCCAGTAAAGTCAGGGCTAAATAGTGCATGAGACTAGTGAAGTCACTAGTTCTGAAGTGAACATTGCAGAAAAGTAGGACTCTGAAGAAAGCCAGAAATATTTATATCTAGTATATGATCCCCTGAAATATGTGATTCTTTTCTATTCTATTCTAAGCATGTTTGTCTGGTTGGGATTTTCTCCATGTGTTATCAGTAACAGTTCCCCTAGTTTGCTGGCTCCTTTGGCCTCTTTAAAAGAGAATTGTGAGCTCTACTTGATGATTTGAAATTTAATTTCATACTGTAAGCAAGACTTCAGGTGAGTGGAGAACTGTGTGTATTAACTGCAGTGTGTAGCAAGGTGCAGTTACGGGATGGCCATCCTGAATGTTTCTTTCAGGTGGTTTGTGCCTAGTGACTTTTACGTGGTTCCCTGCTCGGTGCTATTGTTTTTAGGTGCTGCATAGGAATTTAGTTGTCTAAACTAGGTTTGGAATGTCACTTACGAAAGCAGATACCTAATGTATAAATCTTGTTTCCTACATTTTTTCTGATAAGCTAAGCTTTTACATTTGCCTTGCTAAACTCAGTGTAATGTGTACTGAATTTAAATCTGCCACCTGGTGTGAAGTGATGTTGTGGTGATAACTGCAGGTTAGTTGACTTAAACCAGAGGTAACCCTGAAGGGTTTCTTTAAGGGTATTGTGAACTTTACACTTTCACTATGGGTATGCCATGTATGTCATTCTTGTAAGTAGAAGTTTTCTCTGAATACTTTTAAATTGAGATAATGTTCTTTTCCTAATACTGAAGGAATGTAAGAGTGACCGTTGCATGCCTTAACAAAGAGCCAGTTCCTGTAGAGTGCCACCTCAAGTAGTAGCTGTGAGTAGCTGCCTGGCAAAGAGTGAGATTAGGGCAAGCATGGATCTTCTCATACTGGCCCACAGTTCTTTTCAGCTCAGGAGCTTCATGAGCCAGATGTGGTGGTACCCCTCCGCAGAATTCCTTTCCATGAACTGGTCCAACCTCTCTTTGGAAACCACATGAACTTCTAGCCTTCCTGTTACTTGGCAGAGTGTTTCCGCAGCCTACCACCTCATGTGTGAAGAGCTATGTTGTTTTCAGTCTTTCAACCAGGCTTTGTTTGATGTCCCTGTGACATTTGATGATTTTGTAGACCTTGGTCCTGTCAATTTTCTAAGCTGAAGAGTACTAGTTTACTTCATTGTTCCTTGTATAGAAGTCATTGCCTGTCTTGTTCCACTGAATGAAACTGGAAAGTTTTCCATTTTCTAATAAATTTAATTGCTGTGGATCTGTTGGATGATATCCAAGTCTTCCTCCGTACTGTTCAGGAGCTGTAAATAATTATGAGCATTTGTAAGTGGTAACTAAGGGACTGCATTATTAATACTTGGCACAAGCCTGCTACTTGCGGAAATAAGATCATCTAAACCTACTTAAACTTTTTTGTGGTGGAATGTGAACTGTCTAGTGATCCTTCCTAGGTCCTTTGGGATCGGACTGCGTAGGTTGTGGAATGTTCTCTTTTGGAATAAAACAATGGGTTGGAAAAACTTCTGCTTTCAACTGTTAGATGTCCCTTTGCTCTGTTCTATATCCTCTCTTAATTTGGAGGGGGAAGGGGTTGTTGCATGAATGGATCTTTGATCCAAGCAAAAGCAATCATTAAAAAAAAAAATATGCAGTCTTCAGTTTTACCAAGAGTCCTTTTGTGGTGTGTGTGGCTGTGTTTTATTTGTGGGGTGTTTTTTTTTTTTTTCTGATAAAGTTTTTCTCTTTTGCCCATG
>VYZM01020555.1:0-14206 GCA_013398915.1 Dromas ardeola
CCAGCACAGGAGCAGCCAGGTGAGGGTGTGCTCGCCTGAAGGTCGGCTGAAATCTTTTCACATATCCCGCAGCTCGCTCAAGGNCTCGCTCAAGGGATTGGGTGATTATCTCTGGTTCTGCCTCTTCCTCCTGTTCTCATGATGGCTCTGGTTCATCGTCATCTCTTACTAAGTGAACTGATTTCTTTGTGTACTTCTTCCTATGTATAGGGGCAACTGATACTGGCACGGGATGGTTTCCTGCTTCATCTGCAGTGGCTGCCACCAGGGCTGGAGTAGCTGCAGTGGCTGCCACCGGGGTTGAGGTAGCTGCAGTGTCTGTTGCAGGAGTTGCAGTAACCGCAGTGTCTGTCGGTCTGGTCTCCGTCTCTTTCCCCTCAGGGTGCTGCATAACACTGAGCAATGCTTGGTAGATACTGGCCAGGGCCCAGCACAGTGCCGTGAGTTGTGCCTCTCTGGAATTGCCACAGCATTTTCCCTTCAAATATTCCACCACTTTATCAAGATCCTGCAATTGTTTGGGGGTGAAGTCCCAGACCAGTGGAGTTGAGAAGTTCTCTAGATACCTGCCCATGTTCTCCCATGGCATAGTCTTGCCACCCATGACTATCCAGCCTCGGAGCACATCTCTGGGGTCTTAAATAGTCCTTTAACCCTAAACAAGACCTGGAACACATTCAGGAGGCATAACACGGAACATGCTGGTTTGAGCATCCGAAGGATATTCAAAATTCTCGAAAGCTGTCATACCTGGCCCGAAGGAGAAAAGGGAGGCAAAAGAGATGGGGAAAGTGTCACCTCCTGTTTTCCCCATAGACTGGGTGTGTTTATTAAAAAATTCTGAGAGGCAGTGCCCAAGGTATGGCCAGGACAGCAATACCACATAAACACCCCCAAAACTGAGCAACATGGTGACCAGTGACTATTTACCTAATACAATAAACGCACACAGCAAATTCGTTTTTACAAGATGTAGTTGGATTTATCATTATCTCAACACTTTGAGCCCCATGTAGGGTGCCAAAAAGGACTGTCATGGTTTGGCCTCAGAGGGCAACAAAGAACCACATGCCTCTCTCTCGAACTCCCCCCACCACAGGGAAGAATGGGAAGAAAAAGGCAAAACTCGTGGGTTGAGACAGCACAGCAAAGGGAACAAGAAAACAAGAATAACACAGATAGAGGAATATGCAAACACAATTACGGTATCACAGCTCACCGATCGGACCCGGGACCCCCAGCCAGCTCCCAAAGGGCGACTTCCTGCCCCCTGCCCTGGCAGCTACAGACTGGGTATGGCTCACATGGGATAGAATACCTATGTCCCTGCCAGAGCCAGGGAGAGTTAACACTATCCCCACTGGAACCAGGACAGACATACTCAAAACATGACTATAAATGGCCCCAAGCAACTTGCTGTAGTTGACAGTACTTTGACTTGGGAGTTGGACTAGATGATTTCCAGAGGTCTTTTCCACCTTCAGTGATTCTGTGATTCTGATTTGGGAAGATCCATGAAAATCAATTAGATGGCTCTGTCAGGTCTGGCAAATAGCTATCTGTCTTCTTCCTTTCCCTTCCATATTACTCCTGAAGCCTTGAAAAGAGAAGATTATATATCTACACTCTTATACCAAGCTGATTTGGTAAGTGCAGCCAATGTTTTCACAGAAAAAATATGCTGAGAGAAGACTGTTGCTTGCATTCTGTTCTTGAGTGCTCAGAGGAGAGATGACATGTAATTTTGTTTGAAGAGCTAAACCTCATTATAATACCAACCCCCATAAGCTATCAATGGGTAGACAATATTGCATCTGGGCACACAGTTTATCAGAAGGAAAATTAAATAATAGTCTCAGAATCATGAACCCATTTTTACTGAAATGAAATGCACATCACCAGCTTCCATCCTATCTTGTCACTCTCTGCTCCAGTGTGATAGCTTTTAAGAAACTTTCCTTTCTGAGAAAAAAACCTGCCTTCTGTCTTATATTGTTTGCTGGAATCTGAGGTGGAATTTCTATATTTAAATGAAAGACCCATTTCTGTTTCATCTCCCCTGCTTTTCTCTCCTGCTGGATTATAGCATACTTAGCAAGTCTGAGGTAAAGACCGGATAAGTAAAAATGTTGCTATTCATTCAAAAAAGATGTTTTGTTACTTTGTAAGTATCAAATCTTAGTTGTTTCTTCTTAGGCTGCAGTCTGTGCTTAAACTTTTTAATTGCTGTGTCACATAGGGTTAAAGGAATTTAACTAGACCACAGATGAAGTTGCAACAACTGAGAGAGATTACTCCTCTCCTTTCTTTGCCCAATGGCAGGCACTGTGTTGTCTTGGTTTCTGTCACTTTCTGTTTTTCACCCATTCTCAAACTTCCTTTATTCTTTTTTCTTTTCTTTTCTTTTCTTTTCTTTTCTTTTCTTTTCTTTTCTTTTCTTTTCTTTTCTTTTCTTTTCTTTTCTTTTCTTTTCTTTTCTTTTCTTTTCTTTTCTTTTCTTTTCTTTTCTTTTCTTTTCTTTTCTTTTCTTTTCTTTCCTTTTCCTTTTCCTTTTCTTTTCTTTTCCTTTGCTTTCCCCTCACCTTTGTTAAGGGATAGACTATGGATTTCTTTCCAGATTGGAAAATGCTGGAGGTATTTATTTGCCTTCTTCAGTGATATGCATACGGCTTTAGGGGCACACTTGTAAAACATTTTAACTGGAAGATCTATGAAAATCGCTCCAATGGCTGTGTCAGGGCTGGCAAATAGCTGTCTGTATGAGGAAAAACTTCTTCATGGTGAGGGTGACAGAGCACTGGAACAGGCTGCCCAGGGAGGCTGTGGAGTCCCCTTCTCTGGAGACTTTCAAGACCCGTCTGGATGCAGTCCTGAGTAATGTGCTCTAGGCAATCCTGCTTTAGCAGGGGAGTTGGACTAGATGATCTCTAAAGGTCCCTTCCAACTCTGAAGATTCCATGATTCTGTGATTCCATCTGTCTTCTTGATTTCTCTTCCATAACTGTCTTATACAGTAAGTCCTTGACGTTGTTTAACCCCAGCTGGCAGCTAGGAACACACAGCCACTTGCACAGTTCTCCCCCTTCCCTTCTGAAGGATAGGGAGAAGAGGGAGAGAAGATGGGGAAAGGAAAGGGAAAAAAAACACCTCGTGGGCCGAGATAAAGACAGTTTAATAGAACAATATCAGAAAAGGACAATAGCAACAGCAGCCGCAGCAGCAGCAGTAACAACAACAACAACAATAATAGAATATACAACAACAACAGTAATAATAATAATAGAATATACAACAACAACAGTAATAATAATAATAGAATATACAAGACACAAATCACTCTCACCTCCCAGTAAATTGGTGAATTGGCACCTAACCGAGCAGTGGTCGCAGATTCTTCCCCCACCCCTGCCAACCCCCACTTATATAGTGAGCATGACGTCTATGGTACGGAATGTTCCATTGGCCATTCCATTGTTCTGTCTATGCTCATTCTCAGCTTTACTTAGCAACAACTAAAACAATATACATTATTGACATTCGTTTCACAGCAATCACTAGAAAGAAAATTAACTCTTTCCAGCTGAAACCAGGACAGTCATGCTGCTATATGTCTCACTTTTTCCTATTGTGAACAATTTTCTTCAAACATATGCACATGTGCTCAGCTGTCACTGTTGACAAGCAACCAACTGTAACTATGATACAGTTAGTTACCAACTGTAACTATGATAGTGGGTTGGCATTTTTTTTCTTCACAGTTCGGTATTTTCCTACCTCTTCCATTAAGGAAAACTGCCAAAATGCTGCTGCCTCCCACTAAAACATAAAAAATAAGAAAGTTTGATCAGTACTGCATGTATTTCATAAGGTGAGAGCAACATAACCTATTTTCCAGAACCAGTCTAGAACTTTGCAAAAATGAAGTCATACTTCTATACAATGTTGCCTGATGATGGTCCCCAATAAATTGAATGGAATCATGCTTTGGCCAGGTTATATTGTAGAGTCAGCACTGTGAGGTGCCTAAGATGATGATTCTTCTGGAGAAGAGCTCAGCCTCCTGGGTTATTGATCTGGTTGTGGACTTTGGCAATTTATGTGGTTCTGGACTTTGGCAGAATCTAGAGATTCTGCTATTTCATTTGTGGTCCCTGCCAGAGGGAAAATTGATTTATTTATACTAAACTCTGCATAACACAGGTATATTGTGTGACCTGGGTGTTAATGGTGCCCATCTTCTCTCTTTCTCCAAACTAAATGAAATAGAAGATGGTAGAAGCAAAAGAGCCAAAATTGAGAAGTACATGAACTTTATATGTGGTATACTTGTATTTTCTTTCAGGGAAAAAAAAAACAAAACATTTTATGAGCAACGCATAATAGTTTTGCTTGTAGTGTTCAGAAACCTGCTTGACATAATAAAAACCCTCTGGAAATGTATTGGGTGTCATTTGTTGAAGTTAGAGAAGTCAGTAGAGAAGTCAGTTAGTACAGCAGGGTTGTTTACAGTTTGATGACAGTGAAACTTGCTTCTGAGAAGGGAAAGGGAAGGGGAGCAAGAATGTAGCTAGTGCTACTAAAGGCAAGGCCAAGCTTCCTTCCAAGCTTTTGATACTAGCTATTTTTGTAACACACATGTCCTACAGGTGCCCATCAAGCTCGGAACCCCATTGTTCTAGGTATTGCCTTTCAGATTCTGCTTTGGTAGTTTGCCACTAACTAGATGAGAGCAAAGCATTATTTCCCTGATTCTTCCATTACACTTGTGCCACAGACCTCAAGTGAATGAGATGCAACATGCAACAAATTCCAGGAGGGCTGGGCCAGAGCCAGTTTTCAGGTCTATTTCAGTAGCTGACAGGCTCTTCCTGCCCATAAACCTAAGAACTGGCCTGCTGGAAAAAACTTGAAACAAAATTCAAGCCGCTAGATCAAAACGGTATGTAATTAAAAATGGAGGATTTAGAAAAAAAGCGATGCAGAATTAGAACTTTTTTTGCTACTAAGCTAACTTGTGTGATACATTCTTTTTTATTAGGAACACTACCTACTCAGTGTGGAAACAAGAAGAATAGAAAATGGATGGGTTTAACAAGAAGAGGAAACCGCTGCAACTGCATATGAAAACGTTCTTATCTTTACTGCAGTCTTGGGATCTGCAAGAGGTTTGACAAAATAGGTATTCTCTTAATGACAAAAAATATAACGAAGTGGCACATTCTGTCCCTTGCGCTTGGTACATTCTGGAAATACATATGAATGATAATTTATAAGTAGTAAATCCATGTGTGTACGAACTTCCAAAGAACTACCAGCTTGGTGAGGAGGAGAAAAGGAAACCTACAGCGATCTAGAACACAGAGGATTCATGTTACAACCAAATTTAAGGGATGTTTTTTAAAATGGCATATGAAAGGTCATGTTCATTCTGTATGAGTATGAGCTCAGGAGGAATTTGAGACATACTGGTCTCAAAAACAGTACACTGTTCTGTGTCTTTTGCTGTCAGGATAAATAAAGAAAAAACCCCAACAATCTTAAACCACCATGAATCCTATAATGGTCCCTGCAAATTATGGTCAAACAGAAGTATAAACCTTGAAGAACAATTTTAAGGGGAAAGTTTATTTAAGTTTCTAAAACCTATGGGTGAAATACACACATAGTTAGAAGCATTACATTTTTATCTTGTCTCTGCCCCAATTTAATAGATGATTTTATCTATCTTCCAGTTTTGCATTCTATAATATTAATATCTAAGTTAATATTAATCTTTAATACTATCCTGCACTTTGGGGTGTGGAGAATTAGTTGATGGCAGTGCATGCTTTGTGTTGTACGTGTTTAGAGACAATACAAAAGTCACACTAAGGGCAAAGTATTATTTAAAGCACTTATTCGACGTGACACAAGGATGGGAGACACCACCGGGATTATCATTTCAGGTACTGTAATGGGACATCATCAGGTATTACAATGATATTACAAATATCTGCAAACTTATCTCATATTCTGCAACCCAAACATGCTTCATTGTCGAATACAATCTTACAATTTGAAGTACCAAAGAGCAAAAAGTTCTCAAACTGTGCTTTGCAAAAGGAAGAAAGCAGAAGAGATCAAGGGTATGGTCAAGTAGAGTATTGTCAAATAGACTAGCCTAATCTTGGTTACTCCCTAGGGCTGAATGTACTTTATATGTTTTTAGATTAGACATTTTTAAATTATTTTGCCTCTCTGAGTGATACTCTGCTGTATCTAAAAGGTGTTTTATCTTCAGCACTACTATAGTTGTGAGTGAAAGACACAAAAATTCTCACATCTGAAAACACTCTAAAAGGAAAGCAATCATGAATGGCCCTTGTGGCAAGATTTATTGACGTTTAAGTTTTAATTGTGGTATAGGATAGAAATTCAAGTTCGTCCTATAGTTTGTGACCACTGCAGAAGCCTGTGAAAATTGTAAAATATAAATTACTAATCAGGATATTCCAACACGGCTTGTTGCTGTGCTCTGAAGCCTTATCACCCTGAGCCATCTGTTCCGTGTATACTCACAGCTAATTAAAAATATGGTTGTTAAAGACTGTTATAGTTTGAGAAACCCACAACAATTTATTGTCGTTTACACAACTATTCTATCACCTGATGACACCTCCCCACTCAGGAAGGGGAATTGGGGAAAACCAAGGAAACATGAGGGCTGAAATATAAATAGATTTAATAGGATACGAACTAATTAACATTAATAATACTAAAGAACCAGTATTGATCCTGATACCAATATAAAAGGATTCTATTCAGCCAACTATATGAGTAGAAAGCTGTGCACACCGAGCAGTGGACAGCAAATGTCAGACTGGCAAGCGCTGCGGCTTCTGGAGGAAGGTAAGGTTTCAGGGGTCCGGCAGCAGAGCAAGAAGTTATCAGGACCACCACCATCAAGGGAGAGAGAGCACTATGCAGCAAACTTTCTATTTTATATTGAATGTGACATTCATGGCATGAAATAATCCTGTTGGCCAGCTTGGGTCAAGTGCCCAGGTCTCGCTCCTCCTCATCCCTGCACCTGGCATAGCTGGCTATAAAGTAAATATTTTCGTGAATTCAGACATTAGAGTCTTCTAAAAGTGCAGTTTTCCCAAGCATTAGAAGAAAAATTAGCCCTCTGTCGCTCAAACCAGGATGAAGACTAACAGTTCTGTATATGTAGTGATGATTAGTTGTCATGGTTTTGGCCGGATTGGCCAATCAGAATGACAGACGGCCCTCCCCCCCTTCAAAGAGAGGAGAGGAGAGGAAGAGATAAAGAGATTTACGAGCTTAGAAAAAGAACTAAACTACTTTAACAAAAATAATAATAAATAAGGAAATAATAAATAATAATAAAATAATAATAATAAAGTATACAATATATACAAAACCATATCCAGCTCCTAGGATGACGNCTTGGATCGGGATCAAAGGCAGAGGAACAGACAGGGTCCTCCTCGGACATAAGCCATTGAAGAAAGAGGGGTGACCCTTTGATCCCTTAGCTGAGCATGATGCTCAGTGGAATACCCTGTTGGTCAGTTTTAGGTCACCTATCCTGTCTGCTCCTCCGTACAGGTGACCCCTCTATGCTTTTACGCTTCCGACCCTCTAACGGAGCAAATAACAAAGTTAGCTGGCCTTGGTTGTTATAGCAATAAGTATAAGCAAGAGCCTCTCTGCATACCATTCAGGTCTTATCACTCTGAGAGTGAACAGTTTCTGAACAATATGCTGTTAATTTCAGAGATTTGTCAGTTAGAAGAGGCCCAGCTAAAAAGTAAAATTCCAAAACAGAAAATTGGTTCTGTTTTACCTCAAACCAGGACATTCCACCCCTTATTCCATACCATTAGTATAGTATAAGTACTGTTACCAAGAAGTGTGTTGCTGATGAATTAATTTAGAAAAAATATTAGTTTTACAGTTTACAACTGGCCTGATTTCTCAGTTTTCTAAGCACTGTCATTCCAGCAATCACTAATTCCTTAACTGATATGTAATATACAGATATATTCATTTGCAACAAGTTACAGACACAGTGTAGCTATGTTTCTTGGCGGTGCCAATGGGCATGTTCAGCACAATCATTAGTTCTCTAGGTGATTGAGGAACTGTCCTCGTTCCAGCGGGGATAAGGTTAATTCTCCCTAGGCTCCGGCAGGGACACAGGTATTCCATCCCATGGGAGCCATGCCCAGTCTGGGGCCGGGAGCTGCTGGGGGAAGGGGCAGGAAGTGGCGGCTTGGAGCGGACTGCGGGTCCCGGGTCCGGTCTGTAAGCGGTGGTACCGTAATCGTGTTTGTACGTTCCTCTGTCCGTGTTACTGTTGTTGTTTTCTTGTTCCCTTTGCTGTTCTGTTAAACTGCTTTTGTCTCAACCCACGAGTTTTGCCTTTTTCTTCCTATTCTCCCCTCACGGCTGTGCGGGCGTTGAGAAGCAGCAGCGTAGTTCTTTGTTGCCGTTTGAGGCTAAACCATGACAGGAAGTCTACAGATAGTTTCTGCTGGCTGAGACAACTAATTTGAGACAATGGATTGACATGATATGAAGTGGTTGACCGAACTCCTTGTTGCCTTCACAACAAAGTATTTGACAAACCATTGCAGAAGATCTCCAAGTGGGAATTTCAGACAGCCCTGGAAATTTTCCCAGGCAGTTCCTGCTGTGTATGAGCCAATTGACAGGCACTATTAGTATGGTATTGTCTCAGAGATGCAGCCAGTTAGTTGCTGCAGAGCTGATAAAACTGTACATAGATAAGATATTTGTAGCTAGTCATAAGAACTGTTCCTACAGATACAGAAATGGTCACACATAACACTTAAGACATCTAGACTAGGTTTACACACAAAAGACTGTATGACAGCTGTATTATAAGAATTCAGAGAGCAGCAGTTCAGTGAGTCTCATCTGATTCAGCTGAAGATGCCTTTGCAAAGATATTTGCAACAGAGACTTACAGTGTCACTGTCCAGACATCAGCTGACCGACCTGTTAGAGAGATTTGGTTTCCTATGTGGATATTATCTTATGCAAAAAATCCCAACAAATCAGTATTTTTTAAAAAGCAGTCTGTTTTATGAGTGTCTGTAACACCCATTCTCATGTACCTCACCTCCATTAGAATGTTCATTGACAGAGGGGGAAATTTGTGTTTCTCAGAAGCAAACTTCCTTACAGAGATGTAAATACCTACTAAGCTGACGTGACTAGACTAATTATATTGGTGTTGGAGGCCCTGAGTTTGACCTTTGATATACTGCTATGGAGTTGTTAGGCATGTAACATTTATTAGTTAAAGTGCAATTAGGCAGGCGTTACAAAAATACATGTAATTGGCAGAAATAACAGAACTTAGCTATTAAAGGATATTTGCCTGCAACCTGCTACACTAATCAACGTATAGCACCTCAGAGCAGTCCACCAATCATAAGGTTAAAAATCCAGAAGTTGCTCATTCACCTCAGCCTGAGGGGGAGAAATCTACCTTCTGGAATGCCTAACCGGAGCACCTCCAGGGACCAAGCTCACGTGGTCAGAACCACTCCTAACAGCCTACTCTTCCACAACACTGATGGTCAGCTGTTGCACTTGTAAGCAAGGTAAGAGGAAACAGAAATAACCACTGCTCAATAACACTGTAGTGTTCTCTGCATCAGTAGCCACTCTTTCACAAAGGCAATAAATACCAGAACTCCTTCATGTGGATCCAATTATTGCATTAATTCAATCAATGAATGCTTTAACCTGCCCTGATCTAAAGTGCAACAATATCCCATGCACTGCGTTCTGGAGAAAGTGGCAAGTTGGGGTTTTTTGGGTTATTTTTTTCAAAATGTGCAAACTTTTTGGGGTAGCTTTGTACTGGCTTTGTGGGGAAGGTCTGTTTTCCATAAAGACATGCAATTATTTCCATTGAGACTCCTACTTCAACATGACAAGGATAATTTGACTGTGCATGCAGGAGTGGAACAGTGCCTCAAGACATTATTAGAGGAACAGGGGTTTTAATCCCTAGATCACAGAACCAGAAATTTGCTAAAACTGGTAGTTATAGAAATTACTGTCTTCTAATGGGCATTTATGTGAACCAGTGTATGAAATGATTTTGCAAGCTCAAGACACAGCTCAACAAGACAATTTCTCAACAGCAAGGCCAGTTGTCCATTGTTACCTTTTTTGTTTGCTAGCCCACTTGAATGTGCAGGTTGATCCAGATCAGGACACTGATTAGAATAACAAAACCAATCTTTTTCTTTTTTTCCTTTCCTTTTTTTTTTTTTTTCTTTTCCAGGAGGTGTGGCGGTGTGCTTTTGGAGGGTTTACTTTTATTCCATTTCATTTACTAAACTAATTCACTGTATAGCTGAAAAAAAGAGCTGTACTAGCACAATGTTGGGGCTACTGGCGTGTAGGTCCAAAGGGCAAGGTACAGAAATTTTGTCTGTAGTACTAAGGAAAATGTGATTAAACCCACAGTTTCAATCCTGTGTTTATGGTGGAGGTAGTGATTTGTTAACACCTGTAACAGTAATATCAGTAAAGATTCCAAAATTACTCTGAATATGCCAGTAGGTTTCTGTACATGGTCACTTAGACACTGACTTTCTCACTTTTGATATGTTATTCTATCACCAGAGGACTGACTTATTTCAGAATGAAGGACGTAGATTTCTGGTAAAGTCAGCTCCTTGAAAGGAATTGCCATATGAACACCACCAGGGAAAGGTGTGGGAGTAGCACCGGGGAGGGATGAGAAAGAGTTTTAAACTACCCAGAATTTGCATCCTGAGTGTTCCTGCTGCTGTGAGTAATACTGAAATGCTGAAGTTCATTGTATCAATGCATTTCTACTAATTATTTATATTCTTCTTGCTCCACCTGTGATATTCTGCATAACCAAGAGCTCCATGGATAAATCTCAGCTTCCTTTTTTCACATTATTACATTTATTTTCCAAGATTTAAACAAACATCCAAATTTCCATGCAAGAGAAGACATCTCTAAGCATACCCCCCTGCCTTCATATTGTCCACAGTTTTGTGGTGTTTGGAGAAAACACAGAATGCTTGAGAACATGTTGCCCTTTCTTCAGTTCCCTTGTATAATTTAAGAGACTTTCTATAGCCCTTCAGACTATTTACAGCTCCTGAAAGCTCCCTCAGGCCCTTGATCACAGGCTAGATACTACAAGCATGTGCCAAATGGTATTAAATGTCATTGTTTCCCAAGAGACCTTGAGCCTACTGGAGGTTCTCTGTATAGGAGAGAGCTCTGGTCTAAGTCAGCATTTATGGCTGCTTCAGTGGGACCAAGCAAGTGCAACAGGAATAAGATTATGGCCTGTCAGATGGTCTTAGGGTAGTTTCTTTTTGAACTACATCTCTGATGTAGAAATGTTGATAGAAATTTTTTTTCAAGTTAATAAAACCATTACCATTAATACTTTTCTTGAACAGAGTTCATTTCATTTCACTGGCTGAGCTCTGTAAGCAAGCCATATATTTTTAAGTAGACTCACACCTAAACTGAAGACTAAATAAATGTTCAGCTAGTAGATAAAAAGGTAAAGGTTGTTGCTTTAGTCAAAAGCAACCTGAAAAATTATACTTCTGAATCCTGGTGAAGACAACTGCTAGGTTGTTGAGACTACTGACCACTAGGCAGGTTACCTTGCATCTTATGCATAAAAAATCATGCCCACAAATGCTTTCAGGAGCCAAATATGAAATTGTGTCTAATAACAGTACAGTTACTTCTGAGGATAAGAAGTGAATGTGATACATTAGACAGGAGTGAAAGAGAAGGCTGATATCTTCAAGGATACAGCGGCTATTACAAAATCATGTAGAGATCAGTCATCATTATTGCACGAAAGGAGACTGAATGAGTTAATCTTATTTAGTATACCAAAAGCAGAGGCTGAGAGGGAAGAAATTACTCTATCGATACACTAGGAATAAACAGAAGACCAGGAAAGCACTGCCTCAGCTAAAAGACAAAGTTGACACAAGAGCGAAAAGGTTTAAAGGTTAGAAATTAGTAGCAGCCCTCTGAGCAGGAAGTCCAGAACAGCCAGCTTCTAGGGGCAGCATGGCAAGCAATCTTCCTAGTTTTAAGACAGCACATAATATCTTATGAGCATTTGCTGAGATATTATAAACGAGTGCATTTTTTTTTTTAACTTGCTATACTAGCACTGAGAAGATAATATAAGCACAGATGAGATCAATGTCAGGTCATTGCAACTCCAAATTAGAGGCTATAGAAATTTTTACATGATTTTTATATTTTATTTTGAACAATGTAAAACACAAGGCTAAAATCAGCCAGTAAATTTTGCTGTTCCTGCGCAGAGAAAAGCACCCTTTTCATAATACTTGCAAGTGATTAGCTCCGGGTGCTTCTTTAAGATTCCCCATGTGTAAGAAAACTTTTCTGCCATCTCTGAAACAAACAGCTACTGGTGAAGTAGGGTGGCATGGTCCCAAATGTAACAGCTGGATAGAAGCCTCCCAAGTTTACGATGTCTAGTATTTTGGATTCAGATGGGGGAAGAAGAATTTATGTCCCGCTGCCCACCAACACCAACATGAGGACTTTTCCACAAAACATCAGCTCAAACTTTACCATACAGCAGATCAAAACGCTAGCAATTGAGAGGTGAGTGGGGCTGGCAGGAATGCAATACCCACAGCACTGGAATAACATCAGTGAAGACATTGCCTTTGAAATAAGGCTGCTGGTTAAAATATGGCACTATACTTTGCAGAGGCCATCATCCATTCCTCTCCCTGTTGATGGAATATATGAACAGGCTTATTGACCTCCACAGCAGAACTTCAGCTGGTGGTTCTCCAGTAATATGCACAGCTTTTGGAAATCAAAGCATAAAAGACATAAAAAAACTTATGCCTTTTGAACAGTAGGGCAGTTAATGCGTATTTTCAGGGCTCATCCATGGGTTGCCATTAAGAAATTTCCCTTTATGGTAGGTATCACCTCTCCACCTTTACATGGATCTTGTAGAGCACCAACTGGCAGGGACTTTTTACTTCATTGTTGTGCTGTGTTCCAACTGCCAGTAACAAAGATCATTATTATTATGTACCATTATTATTTATTAATTATCATTAGAGTGACACATGATAAGCCACTCTGTGTGCCTGAAAACAAACTAAATATCAACAACATCAACATTAAAGACTAGCCAGAATATAAACAACATTACAGGGTGAGGTGGCCTCTTGTTCAATCTCTTTGATCCCTAGCTCCGCAGACATGTTCAGACTTCTTTATGGTGCCCACATTATTGGTGCAGCGCACTCCCCTTAAACTCATTGCACCTCGCACTTCTTATGATGTGATCAGCAAACTTGTAAAGTGGGAATGTAAGCCTGTATTTTTTTTATTTAATATTCTTTCTAGTCATATTTAAACTTGCAGTATTAATTTAATTATATCTGATTTTAAAAGTGTATTGTACAGGAGGACCAGAAGGGACTGCATAGCCTTAAAATACTTGCATTAGAACAAGAAGACATGGCTTGCCTTTCTGTCCAATCACAGGGCACTTCGAGACCAAATGGGAATATGACATTTCAAAAAAATGGAGTCCTCCAGGGGCAAAAGGAGGTGAGGTAAGCTGATCATGTGACCAGAAGAGGTCGTCAGGGATCAGCAAGAGCTGGCAGCTCCCTCACAGATGGGCAGCTGGAAGCTGAGCATAGAATCATAGAATCATAGAATTGTCAGGGTTGGAAGGGACCTTAAAGGTCATCTAGTTCCAACCCCCCTGCCATGGGCAGGGACACCTCCCACTAGATCAGGTTGCTCAGAGCCCCATCCAGCCTGGCCTTAAAAAATTCCAACGACGGGGCTTCCACCACCTCTCTGGGCAACCTGTTCCAGTGTCTCACCACCCTCATGGTGAAGAACTTCTTCCTAACCTCCATTCTGAAACGACCCATCTCTAGTTTTAATCCATTCCCCCTAGTCCTACCATTACCTGACATCCTAAAAAGTCCTTCACCAGCTTTCTTGTAGGCCCCTTAAGATACTGGTAGGCCACAATAAGATCTCCTCGGAGCCTTCTTTTCTCCAGACTGGACAACCCCAACTCTTTCAGTCTGTCTTCGTAGGAGAGGTGCTCCAGCCCTCTGATCATCCT
>VYZM01020556.1:0-18471 GCA_013398915.1 Dromas ardeola
GAAATTCTGTGATTCCGTGATTCGGTGAAAAAGAAATCAGGGAAGAATGAATAAAAAAATCCAAATTCCTACTCCTGTGCTTTTCAGATGACCCACACTTCATTCTCTGACTTAAAAAAAGCAAACTTGTTATTTTGCAACTGGGTTATTCAGAAGAAGGTACAGATGAAGCGTGGCTGTCATTCCGAATGATTATTCCTGATGGCTTTTGGTGATCTCCATGAATGAATAAAATAATAACATACTTCAATGGAATACAGTTTCACAAAGTACTACAGTATGAAATCGTGGTTGGGTTTTTTTTTGCCTTGAAGTGTCATATTCCATGGGAGCTTTGAGTAGTATATTTAGAAGGCCTTAGTCCACTTTATGAACCTTTTCTTTCCACCTACGTGTATGGAAAAATACATTCAAAAGCTTTTCACTCTGTTGACTATTACTGACCTGTGTTATTTTTACCCATCAACTATGTATTCTGCTTCAGCTAAAAATACTTAGAATTTCTACCAACTGGACATGCTTGTATCATACTGTTATGACGTAAGTTAAATACCCCAAATTCAAAGTATGCCTTTCCTCAGTACCAACCTGGACTGTAATTGCTTCTCTTCGAAAAGAAGAAAAATTACCTGGGCAACTACAGACCCCGAAGCCTGATCTCAATATCACGCAAAGCTTTGGAAAAACTCAAATTTCCCATACTAATACCCTATTGATAAAACATTTGATATGGTATCACCTGGGAAGGAATGAGAATATGGGGGCTGGGAGAGAAATTGTGACATAGCCACAAGTAGGTTGAAAAGGAAAATGCCAGGCTTAAAGGGTTGGGTTTAGGATGGTCTTATTTGATATTTTTTGTAGAAGCCCTGATAAAATCAGTAAGAGCGTACTAATGATACATACTTAGGAATCATCGTAAGTGCATAAAATATCTCAGGAGATGTATTTCATTTAAAGTAGGGAGGTATTAATGTCATTGTATAAGGCCCTGGTGAAATCTCATTTGGGGTACTGTGAAAACTTATAATCAATTCTTCTATAACTGAGGTGAGGTTGAACTGAAAGAGGGGTAGAGGGAGGTTAGGCACATCACCAGAGAGCTTGAGAGCCTTTCGTACAAACAGATTTTAGGATGGTTCAGCTTGTTTACTTCAATAAAACAAAAACAGAGAGGAGATAGGAGTGCTGTCTATAAATACATCAGGGAAAGTAAACACGAAGGATGAAAACCATTTAATTTGCAGGGCAATGTTGACACAAAAACAAATAGGTATGTCCTATTCATTAATAAATATATTCGGAAATTAGAATAATGTTTCTAGTCATTACAGCAATCAAATGCTGAAACAGCTTTTCCGTGGAATTAGTGGGAGCAAAGATATACCTGTTCTTAATATGGTGCTTGATAAATTTATGAGGTGATTGTACAACAGAGCTTTCTGTAGTGGCAGGGAGCTAGGCCCCATCATTCAGGAGGACCTCTCTGTTCTGTGTCACCGTGCCAATTCATAGTACAAGTAGCAGAACATTTTGTCCAGATTTATGGTTCATAATACGGGAAGGACTCGTCAGTCCGATCTGAATAGTAGGCAAGGTTCAGAAGTCCTTACATATGCAAAAGTTAGATTGAGCTACCGTGACTTCAGTAAAGCATACAATGTTGGCATTATATAGAAAATCGTAGAAAAAAGGAGATAAGCAAAAGAACTTTTAAGTGAGATGAAGCAAGCGTGGGAAAGTTGCAGATGGCAAGAAGGCTATCAGCACACTTCTTCAGGGATCAAGTCATAGGCCCTGAGCTCTCCTTGAATACCAGTACACGTACATACCAAATTGCCCCATGTTTTCATGCTTTGTTGTTTGAATTTAGTACTGTTGAATCGTTACGACTGTTGAGAGCAGCAGGGTCTGTAGCTTGCCGACAAGCAGACTTGTTTATACGCAGTGTGCTGAACTTCCTTAGCACACAGCAGGAGGTTCAAATCCAACAACAGCTTAATGCGTAGACTGGTCCAGAGATGCCAGCAGAGCTACTAACTAATGTTAATTCAACTCATGGAATCAATCCACAACTCAAGCTCACAAAAGAGAAATAAAGAGAACCAGATCTCCTCTGTATGTTGTGAGTTGAAGGTGTTACATCCATTGACATAACACTAGATCTGTTTCAGCACTGAGCAAGCTCTTGCCACCAAACTCATACCAGCAGGGAATTAAGTAACATTTCATTTGCAATTGCCATTGTGTATTTTCTGGAACCTTTTATACCAGTAAGTACATGATCACACATGCATGATGCTAAAAAATACTGAAACGGAATAATTTAAAATTCTAAAGTTTGAGGACGTTTAGATGGTTTATTTTCTAAATACTTTACTTCAAAACTGAATCTGGTCACTTGAAGAGACACTCTGTTTTGCCTGGGCAGCACTGATTCTATCATCTTTTTCTGTTGATTTGCGTTGGCTGTTTAATCAGGGGTGGGTGTACTGTACTTGAACTTGAGTGACAGAGCTGTGAGCACTGCACTGTCAAGCCCCATCGTAGAACATCACTCTGTTATTTCTTCACTTCAGATGCTGCTAATCAGTGATGCAGAGGGTGACTCAATTCTTTATCTTCAGTGAGTCCTGTTTACGTAGGAGCGTGGAGATGTGTAGTCACAGAGATATCTGTAATTCAGTCATACAAAAGGCTGACAGCGTTTTAAAACTCTCCAAACTGATTTATACATAGTCAATGCATATTCTGAGTTTCATGCTAAATAATGCTTCAGTTCCTGCTCTTTCTGCTCTCGTTGTGTACGTCACGTACTGGTATATGATAGCTTGAAAATCACAAGGGTACTGCTACATCAGTCATGGTTTTATCATCTGCTCCTTTTCTCTCATGATACAAATCACTAGGTAGTGTGCAGTCATCAACTCTAACGAGAAGAAGCTGTACAATCTCTTTCCACAACAGTTTTAAAGCTTCCAGCAGCAGTTTCTTTAAATTTGTACTTTACATGCTGTTTTTCTCAGTCTAGAGAATAACTAACTTCAGAGGAAATATTTAAAAATTAAGCTGAGATATTTTAACAACATAGCTTTATTTTAAAGTAGAGTTGAAATAATTAAAAAATGCAAGTCAATTTTCTTTCCTTGCCTTTCTGAACATGCACACAACGGCTCATTGCAATGCTGGGAAGCTGGCATAAAGGTCTTCACAGCTGAAAGAAATAACTACACCAACACATCCAAGGTCCAGACGTTCTAAAAATGTGATGTATTACTTTCACAGTTTTATAAAAAAAAAATAATTAAAGAAGAGATATAACCAATGCCAAGGATAGCCACTTCAGTACAATAAAGTGCCACTAGATGGAGGCACCTCAACTGCGATAGTAAAAAGAATAAACTGAAGTACAACAGTTCAAAACTCATGCTATAGAAAAACTACCGACGTTGGAAGAATTTTGAGGGAAAATTTTTATTTCGCCTAAGTTTGGTTATCAATTAAAAAAACTCAAAATCACAGAAATAGCCACTTTTGCCTTTAATCCCATCTCATAAAACTTACTGTGTGAAACGGCTGTGCTGGAGCCTGTGGGTTTGCATGTGGCGTATGCTGCATCTTTGGAATTCTTCCTGAGCCCCTGCAGAATGCAGAGCACAACACAATTTTGTCTCTAAATCCCATTTATATTTAGTCACCAGCTGAAAAAGAATCTGCTTTCCTAAGCAGGTGGACAGGGTCTCTGGTTTTAAGGTCTTTCATCTACAACCCAAGCTTTTATGTAGCTTTCAGGTACATTAGATTTTATGAAGTCGGTCACAGATTGACTTTCCTTGATCTTAGCTGTTCTGAAATAGGAATTGTAATAACAATACTTACCTAATAAACATGATGGGTGTCTTTCTTCATGGTGCTTCGTGTAACATCCTGCAGGATTATTAGTTACTAATAATTTTGATCTCTGTCAACTTAACTTCATGGGTTCATCCTTGTTCCAGGTTGAATTCTCCCATAGGTGATGATCCCTCAGTGCCTGACTGACAAAGACGCATAATGCCGTAAAGGAAAATGAAATACAAAAATCAAACTTCAGAACCATTTTCACTTGGGGAGGTGAATTTTTAGATATTATCAAAGAATTTTCACATAAACAATTCTTAAGAGAACACTGTTGATGAGGTGGCACTTTAAGAAGAGAATTTTTTATTTGAAAGGATTTTCCTAAGAAAAATCTGTTCCTTAGCATTTTTATTTTGATAGCTGTGTTCTGGGAATGCCTCATTTTGAGATCAAAAATGGTGAATTTATTAACTAGATTAGGAGAAGCACGAGAAGCACGATAAAAATAAACCTGCATGTTGAAGAAAAGGGATTGAGGGCTGCCGCCAGAGGCTGGTGGAGAATAAAATCCCTGTGTTTGCACCAGTGTCTGGTGCAACTGCACCTACATGTTTTCGATGGGAATGAAATAACAAGAAGGAATTGATGCAGTGGCCGAGCAGCCGTGCGACTACCCACTTCTTTACACGCCTTTAAATGCCTTTGAAATGTTGGCTGTTTCACTGTTGAGATTAATTACGCTAATAAACTTGATAGTGCATAAAGCAAACAAAAAGAGGAAAAGCTTTTCCTAACTTGAAAACTTACTGAAAGCTATTTTGATTAATGATAAGAAGGAGCTTTCTTAACAGTAGGTTCCTTGTGCAGCCTTGCTAATGCTTTCATCTCCTTGGTTATGAATGCTGCTTTAGAATTTCAAGGAGTAATTACATCTAATACAGCTTTAGCTCCTTTCAGTGATACAAAGAGTTCAGAGATAAGCTAACTATATTCCAATCTTCCAGATGTTTTTTTTTTTTTCCTATATAGCTGTGTAGGTTCAAACATGGCTTATTTTTTGAAACAAGATTTTGAAAGAGTGTTTATATTGCTTAGCTGGAAAGGCTCCCAGAAGACGGCTAGTTATTCTGAATGTTGTCATTTCAGAGCAGGTTTGTATTTGCCTTCAAGTACTGTATACATTGTTTTCATGACAGAAATTACTACGTTTCCACTTGAAAGAACAGTCTGTTCCTGTCATGTTGTGTTCCACCAAGGCATGTTGTGAAACCCTAACAGACCCGATTTTGCTACGTATTTCTCCTACATTCTTGTCAGCCGTGCCGTCCTCTAGAGAGAGGAGGTTCTCTGGAGCTGCGACTGTTACCAGTTTTATGGGCTTCAGCCATCACGATTCTGGGTACGTTGTTTTTCATATGTGGTGATGTACCGCACGGAAAAATGAAGTTTAAATTACAGTCCTGAGCTGTTGGGTGAGACCTGAATTTAAGGAAGGAGCATCTGCAATTTAGTTACCTCAGTCCTCTCCTTGTGTAGAGCAGACCGCGTTCCTTCAGGGAACATCTCATGCAGGAGAGTTAGTCATGTGGAACTACGCACACAGCCTTGAAGAGAGCTGTTGGGTTTGTGCAGAGGTTCGGGGGGGGTTGATTTCTGCATGGGCCCGGTGGTGCAGAGTGAAGTGATTTTTTGCTGTGTGCCCAATGCGGCATTTTCATTGTACTTTGAACAGTCGCCTTTTGAATTTTCATGTCTTTAAAGAGGAAGAGTGAAGCTGTGAGGGAGCCCAAGTCTTGCCAGTGCCTCAGATCCCTGACATTTGCCAGGAACCTTTGAACAGCCTTTACAAAGATGTAAGTTCTGTGAGGCAGTCACCGGACCAATGGCATTCGGAGCACTTGTTTTTAAGCTGCCTGAATGCTACTTGCAGGCAAAATATTTGTCCCCACATTGTGCTAGAATGATTGTACATGAAAAAGAAACTTCTCTTCTACTTGAGCTTTCCATCCAAGTGTTTTCCTTTGGCTTTCAAATTCGGTTCTGTAGAGTAACCCTGTTTACCACTGTTCGTGTCATAGGTCTTCAGAACATTTTACATTCATCCTCACACCATGCAGGACAGACTCTGGTCTCTTAAGGTGATAGCTGAGGAAATCCCACTGGTAAAAGCCCCAGGTCTGCAAGTTACTCTTTGTAAGTGGGCATCTGGACCAAAAGATGAAGTGAAGGAACTCAAGAAACCCACTCCAGAGCACGTAGCCTTGGGCCAGAGGAACTCCCAGCCTTCTCTCAAGCCATTTCCAGCCCTCAGTAGGTGAGGAGGGAGTAAAAAGACTTCCCTCCATTATATGCAATGGGAAGAAGGCTGGGACATCCCTTCTGCAGTAGTTCTTCAGTTATGAATGGTTCTTCTGCACAGTGATAAGCTGCACTGAGACACCTGTGAAGTGGGGGACTTCAGTGTTTCATGATCCCATCCTTTTGTGCAGAAGCGGGCACAGGAATCCTGGAACGTTTCTGAGGGGTGGCCGATAGCATTGCCATTTTCCATAACTGATTTTGTTGCATATCCCCAGCTGTAGGAATTCGTGACGTAGAGGCAGCTACATTCAAAGTTACAACCTGACATTGAACCACAACAGGTTAGAAAAAAACACAGAATTCCAGTCCCTTTGCAAAAATGCTTTGTGTTTAATGATGTTGTTTGCTGATGGTTTTATTTTGACAAGCTTTGAATAAACTCTAGTGCCTTTGAAGGAGAAAGACTGATGATCTTCCTTGACAGCAACCAGTCCCCTTGGAGAGTTTAGACAGCATGTATGCAATGGATGAGCAGTTCTCTAAAAAATTGTCTGCATTTCAGAATATGACCCAGTCCATTTTCCCTGGTGATCTAAGAGGTGATTTGAATATACGTGTTGAGAAATTTGTCAGAAAAATCTGTGTAAAGAAATCTAAGCTTTAATTATGTCAGACAAGATAGCTGTAATAATCCTCATCCTTGCAGAATTCAATTTTGGGCAACCTGTCCTGAATTAGGCACCATAGATACCTAGAACAGGCTCCAGAAATCCAGCTTGCTGAGTGTGGAGTCGCCCGAGCTATCCAAGGAGGAGTGCCAGGACTGAGGCAGAAACAGAATTGCTAATTTATGGACAGGAATTTGCCCTTAGGAACACACTTGGCACTAATAGAGGATCTCCCATTATAGGAAGTCAAGGCCTTTTACAGATTTTAATGCTTTGGGCTCCCTGACAATCGTTAATTTAAACCATATTTTTAACCTTATTTTACTATCAGGATATAGAAGTTATTTTTATACAGTGTACGGGATCTGGCTGGGTTAACCTACAACATATAGACCCCTGGAAAATCCATCCACAGCAACTGGAAAAAAAAAATCTGTCTCTCTTTATTTTTGGTCTTAGAGTGATGAGACATCATAACTGGTGTATCACAAGAACAAGCATGGAAGAAGTAACGAGAAACCTAAGTAAGCTTCTTCACAAGCTTCTCTGCCTCCAAGGAAAGGAAGCTCCTCTAAATGTGTGCATGAGCCTAGTTCCTTAGCAGAGAAAATAACTGGCCAGGAACAAGACAGAAGAGTCTTGAACCACTGGCGCAGCTGGGCTGCTGCTGGCTGGACGATGTGGGATGTGGACACCAGTGCGCTGGTGCCAGCTTCTGGAGGGAATGTTGTCAAGTACAAATAAAAGGGCAGCGAAATCTTCTCTGGCAACCAACTGATGGGAGATTTTAAAAAACAGTGTAAAACTGATCTCAAGTCAGGGAGTTTCTACACAAAGGGAACTGGAATAATGGATGCACTTGATGCCTAGATATTCTGGGCTGTACGTCTGTTTTCCATTATTTTGAGATGTTGTCTTTGATGGGTGCGTGTTTTAGTGGGCAGACAGGATTGCAGATGGAAACCCGGGTTTACAAAATGGGGAGAGCGTTCACGTTACTGATTTGGAAGAAGATTTGCTATCCATTGTATTTTACTCCCTCTGACAGCCTTCTGCCTCTCCCCTTCCCTCGCCAAACACCCACCCAACCCATACCCGGTCCCTGCAGGTGACCCCCCCAGCCTGGGCTGGGCTGGCGCTCCCTGCCCACTGCAGAAAGAGGTGGGGCTGCCACAGCCACATCCACAGCCACATCCACAGTCACAGCCACAGTCAGAGTCACAGCCCCAGCCCCAGCCCCCTCCCACCTTTCCCGCTGACCTGAGCTCATGCTGCCGCTGCTGCTGCTGCTTTGCCAGTGGCAGAGTCGTCCCCGTGCAGTGTAATCCCGGCATCCTCAGAGCATCCAGCAGCTGCCGGGCGCTTGCAGCCCTCTCAGGAATTTCTTTTTCTCCAAGTGGCTGACTACTTTTGATTCAAGGCTACTGTTTCCCATCGCATCACAGAAACACTGTAAGTATAACTTCTGCTGTGGCTCTTTACTTATTGCCTTTGTGAAACTCATGTGTCTTGTACCGAATAGTAGGAGTTAGTAGTTCAAAGTCTCTGTGAGGCTTGTTGTGGTCTCTGCTCCTATTTGAGGTGGTCAAATGCTTAGCATTTTAGTTTTTAGCTGGATTAAAACATGAAATCAAAACAACTCAAAATGTTGGTGGCTTCCTGGCTGCTGTTTTCCTACTTTGTAGCTAAATTGCTAGCGTGTCCTCCCTCTAAATGCTGGTGCCTAGCAAAGCGGAAGTGAGAAGAGAAGCATTTCCATCCCTGCTTGTTTGCTGGAGCCAGTTTTCTAACAACCCAAGGAAGAGAAACTTTAATGCATATTCATAAGCTCTTGGGATGCTGAGGCAGATAATCCTGCTGCCTGCTGAAATGCGGCTGGCAAGTGTAGTTTTCTGAAGAAGACAGGTTGGGGTCTGTCTCATTCCCTTGAGTCCTGAAGGTGAGGTAAAGGAATACCTGAGTTTAGGGACCTCAGATGGCTACAGCACTGTAATGGCACATTCAGACTAAAAATCATCCCAGAACCCTGAGGCGACAGCTCCTGTTTCCTGAGCCAGCTTTGAATGACTGTGAACTCCATGGTATCACTACAACTCTGTCATCTGACAGACAGTTCACATGTATGTTGTATTATCTGTGGATTATCCTCTCTTTAATTGCATCACAAGGAGTTGCAGAGAGGACGTGAGTGTGTTAACACTTTGAAGACACCTAGACTAACTTTTCATGTTGCCAGTGCCCAAAGATATTCCGAGGGGGCGAGCACACTTGCAGTTCTGGCCAAGTTCCCAGTAAAATTTGCCCCCTTCCCCAAAACTTTGCCTTGAATCTGCACAAAATCTCACATCACTTTGTATTTGTATTTTACCTTCTGAACTGGCAAGGGGATTGGAAACTGTGGGAATGAGCCTGGCATCAACTATTTGATGTAGAACTAATTTAGGACACCAGAACAAAGGGCGCTATCTGAGAGTCTTGACTGTCGTCTTTTTCTCCAGACTTCTTCCCGTGTTCACTTTTTTTGGGTTTGTGTTTCCCTTTGTGTTTACTCTCCTCTTCCACTGCACTTTATAGGAAGGACCAAGAAAAAAATTTACCAGGTGTTATAGTGATATTCTGTCTAAACCTGCTTCGAGCATGTGGAATGTGCATCATAGGAAAACTGCAGCTTTCCCAGAGAGAATCCATGTATAATAATGACTACTTATTCTGTAGCATTTGAAGTTCTCGTTATGCCTTCTGTGTTATTACTCTTTCCATTTCCAGTTCTCCAGATAGTTTCTGTGTTTTGCATTTATGCTGGAAATAATTGTGCCAAAAGTTTGCTTAATTTTCTAACATAAGCCAGAAAGGAATATGGCTTTTTCTGGTTTTGCAAGAGCTACTGAATGAGTTTGTAACCTGCCTACGCTCACCCAGTATGGCGTAACGGTCTGGTTTAATGTTCCTTCATTCCCACCTTTCTGAGTTGGACTGCTCCACGCAAGACTGGCCATTTATAACTCTGTTACTTGTTTGCAATCATTTTAAATAGAATACCACTAGGATTCTTTCAGCATCTGCTATTAATGTGATTTTACTGATGATCTAAGTAGAGGAGTTTCAGGGGAGAAGTCTTGAGCTCAAGGAACAGTTCTGACTAGGCTTTGATCACTTCAGACTTTCCGCTTCAGGTTTGCATGTTCGAAAGGCCATTAACAATTTCTAGGTGCACACCTAGCTCCAGCGTTAGGGTTCATTGGCTGGTATTTATGCCATGGTTTGAAAATAAATATTTTCTATATATATGTATAAATCCTCTCTTGGGGTGTCCTTGAAAGTTCTGCGAGAATGAACTACATAATGGCAGAATCACTGATTTCATACACTTTCTTTCAGGTATCTTCTTGGAGTATGGAATTTGTATGGAAACGAAGGTGGTATCTTCAGCTGGGCTGTGTATTGATATTGAATTTGGTTTATGCCAATCTAGACTATCAAAAAGAAACTCCCACAAGCCTGGGTCAGATTGACCATCAGTGCTGGGAGGTGTCATCCCATGGGCTGGTGGAAATGAAGAAACTCAAGGTAGCAGATACGGTCATTGATCTCTGGGACTTCATGATGTTCCTGAAGGAATCCCCTAAGCCCAAACACAATGAACTCTTCAATGATTTAGCCCAGAACTTCTGGGATATGTATGTAGACTGTGTGCTCTCAAGATCCCATGGAATGGGCAGAAGACAATTAATGTCTCCCAAATATTCTTCCACATACTCACATAGAACTTTAGAAGGTAACTACAGGATATAGTGTTAGTCTGTTATGTACTAACATTAAACCAAACCACCGTTCCATCCTCAGCCTTGATTGTTTAGACAACTCAATGTAGTCATTTCCAGTTTTCTGTCTCTACTTGTCCAAAGTATTCGCATCTTTCGATGGTAGCTGCTTTCACAATACCTGAGTCAAAAGTAGTTAGGGTACTACATTTCTATATTTAACAAAGTGTAAAAATGTTGTGTATGCATGTGGGAGCGTGTGGAAATGGATGCTGCATTCTCCGTTTATCACCGTGTGCATATAAATGACATTACAACACTAAAAGTTTCCTGGTATTTGGATGTCAGTCTCAACTTTGGGGAATCAACCCTCTGTGAGAAGGGAAGCTCAAACCCCTGACCACTTGAACCCTGTTCTTCCCATTAAAACTATTGACACATAATGTGATCTCATGGTCACTGAATCATCAAACAGTGACAAATTCTGGTTGTCGTGGTCTGGCATGAGTCTGAACTGAGATCGTTTAGGCAATTGGCTTTATGTCTTATTAACCAATCCTAGATCTGTGTGCTTCCTTCCTCCTCGGCAATTGACTTTTTTCTGATGTACCCAGCCAGAAGTTTTAAGTTTCCAGACTGAACATGGAGATAAAGTAATCCTAGCATTCCTAACCATATTGCTTGGAAAATAACTACCTTTCTTTCATAATCTTGCAGGGTCCGCTTTCATCAACCCATTTTAGGCCAAAAGGGGAGAAAATGAAGATACCTCAGCAAGGCAACATCAAAATGAAGGAGCACAAAAGCACAGCATATACTGTAGATGCTTAGACAAATCCATTGGCATGGTTCAACCTATTTTTTTCTCTGTATAAAGTACTTAATCACTGCTAAACTGATGAGTACCCGAGCTCCTACATTGTCATTTTTGCTTTTCTGTCTTGCAATCTACCAAGGTTGCCTTTTTCCCACTGCATGTGTGAATGCCTTTGTGTTTTGAGCCAACACCTTTGTTCTCTCAGGTAAGCTTGTAAGTCTGAACCAGTGTCGTATTTTTGTAGAGGCTCATCTTTTCCAAAAATTCTCTTTTTTAAAGGTTAATTTTGATGGAAACCCAATATATTTTTATACGTTAGGCAATGGAGAAAATGTCAACAAACATATTTTATACAGTGTCTTGCACATACAATCAACTTTAGTTTTAAGAATTACAAAAAAGTGTAACATCAAGCTAAAGGGAGGGATTACACCCATTGTAATGTCCTGTGCAGTCTGAACTTTGTATTTTATCACTGCTTAGTCTAGGCTATGGATTAATTAAAGTATTTTTCTATGCAGCAAGGTCTCTGAATAGTAGTCATTTCCTTGTCTATTGAGATGTTATTTGCAAAACCACTACTACGTTACATTAAGAACAGTACGTTACACAAGACTGCTCTTTATCTACACATTCACACAGGTAAATAAGGTGATAGAGTTCATCCCTGTCATAGCAGGCAGCATCACAGTTGAGAAGAGACCCCGTGCATCAAGTGGTTTGACAGAGTGAGCGACTGGCT
Source organism: Dromas ardeola (assembly GCA_013398915.1). NCBI lineage: Eukaryota > Metazoa > Chordata > Aves > Charadriiformes > Dromadidae > Dromas > Dromas ardeola. Next base: position 12,130 of record VYZM01020556.1, read on the forward strand.
TGGCTACTGCTCCCCTTACAAGAAAACATCCAGCATGGGTAAGCTAATTCAGGGAAATTAACCGTCTCGTAAATTCATTTCTCCTGAGCACAGAAAGCCCGAGAACAAATGGGAACACTCAGAGATGCTGACTGTGCTCTGCTTTACTCCTTGGGCTATGCAGCTTGTTCAGTCCCTGTTGTATTCTAGCCTTTTATGGGATCCCAACTGGGTTTAATTATTGTAGGAAACAGTACTTAGACAGTAACAGCATAGAAACCTTCATAAATAACAAGAAATCCATCCCAAATAATGCCTAGTTCGTAAAATATCCAACAATTCTCATAGATTTGTAAATGTTCATTTAGGTAAATACTATATCGAACTGAATCTTGTAAAATGCTTCTACAGTATTCTGGAGAGGATTCAAAAGTAGTGAGAAATTTCTCCTACCCATGAATATTACCGTAGGTTCCTGAAACAAAAATATTTTAAATACACCTTTTCTTTTGAGCAAATAGAGGGAGTCATGACACACCCAAACCCAGCAGTTTCAGGAACTGATACGTCATGATGAGCAGCTGTTCCAGCAATATGCAGTTTATAAAGCTGTTTATTATAGTGCATTTGCAATAAAGAAAGTGTTCTAACTGTCATTAACCAGATAAATAAATTCTGCTTGTTCACACCTACAAATAATTTTATTAATCACCTACAGAAGCGTAAAACTATTATAACATTTTAAAGGTTTCCTAGTGATCTTTTAATTGAATGCCAGAGCGAGATATCCTAGGTGGTTTTAAAAGCTCCATCTTTCCTCAGACTGTAAGTCTTTGTTTTAATTCTGTAGGAGACGAAGGTGCTTGACATCTACCATTAATTGGCTCCAGAATGCTTGAACAATTATTGCTACGGTGACCCTGCAGGGTCTGCCAAAGGGGCAGGTGATTGTGAACAACAGGAACACAGCAGCAGCAGCAGCAAAACAAATTCCAGGTGGACATACCTGTTTTGTCTGTGACAGAGCCATGGGAAGCCAGCTGGCTACTCCTCGGGTCTCTACAAGAGGGATTAACAATGAAGGGGATGATCTTTTCCTCCACCAGTACTCGGCACTCGCACTCCTTCCATCCCTGGGTTACAGCAGGAACAGCAAGCCCAGTTTTCTTGGGTTACCCCCCACCAGCCAGACCACAGTCCATGGCTGGCTGGCAAAATCAAATGCCATCTATCCTGCTGTGAAACCTGGCATTAGTATTCATTTATGAAGTATAAATATAAGCATTTTGGGAAATTCTGTCCCTTTCCTTCTCCAGTCTTTATTACAATTAACAAGAGCATGTGCAGCTACTTGCCTGCAATGTCAGGGTGTCTGTAGCAGAAGCGCAATGCAGTGGGGGGAGGAATGCTGTGGGGTTCACTTTCAGCCCGATTTAAAGTTTTTATAAAACCATAAATATGGACTGCTTTCCAGTTAAAAGATCTTTTATATCCATATCTTGGCTACACTGCACTGTTGTAGCTTTTGCTAAGAAATTGGCAGGACTTACGTGAGTCCTGTATGGTTTTTTTTTTTTTAAAAATGGGCCAGTGCCTTGCTGCCAGTAGTAATGAGTCACCCACACATCACATATATGCAAGCATATAAAAAAAATCTAAATGTCACCGTCTTTGTTTTCCTAGTCAAATATTTACTGTTTGGTTTCAATTGTGAATAGACAATGGAGCATACTTTTTGTGGCCCCAGTGTGTAGATATATTTTCCCATTCTCCAAAGCAGTAATAAAGCAGCATAGCTGCTGAAGAGTTGTCAGAGAAATATAAACATAAACAACTGAGCAAGACTTCACTTGACACAGAGGACTTTAGTTAGATAATCTCTATATACCTCAGCGTACTTTTCTTGCTGGCAAGCAAAAAAATACACAGAGGCTTGTTTAAGAAAACATACTTAAACTGTATGCAGATAATTTTGGGAAAAAATGTCATAATGAAATGAGATTATACCTAGAAATTACCAGTTCGCAAAGGGCCAGCATAAAAATTAAATTAGCATCGCTTGATTTAATTTCTCTAGCTTTAAGTACTAGATGACTGTCGTACTCTACAATGTAATGTTTAACAGACCTGCCCATAAGAAAATTCTTCTGGAAACTAAACAACTAAACATGTGGAGATATCCCTAGAGTTTAAGTATAATTTCATATGGTTGTTTTGTTTTATTTCATTATTTTCTTTGGGTTCTCCTTTTTATAGAATTCAAGTAGGCAATTTTTAAACAAAAATATCTGCTTTCATTTTTAATGCCAGCTCTGCCATGTCTTGTTACAGGGACAAACAGATTTTTAAGAAACGCTTATAGACACCCCCACCCCAGCCCATCTCTCTTTTAGGAAGTAAAAAAGGGAGTTGGAAACTAAGTTCTACCTGTTTAGCTCAAATTTATTTCCAATTTTCAAGTTGGCATTTAACAAAGTGAAAGCTTATGCTTTTCTCAAAACGTTGCTTATGGGTAAAAATGACAGACTATGTGCCAGAGCCTGTATGTCACAGAACCCTTTGCAATGTCACGGCAATTTATGCTATAGCACTGGAGAGCAACTGGTTTTAAAATTAAGTAACAGCCTCCAGGAATCTTGCTCTATTGTAATAGCAAATTCTGGCTTTGCACAAGTTAGGAAAGGAGGCAATAGCTTAGACATTGAGTCATCTACAAAAAGGTCTGCGGCTCACAAGTTTATGTTGGTATTCTAGAGGTGCTAGGCTGGAAGAGGATGAGTTCTTATTGGAGACAATATGGGCAATAACCCAAGAAATAATTAGAATAGTAAGATCAGTTACAGATCTGTGAGAAACCCGTGAGGGGCAGGACATTTCAGCATGTCTTCCCAACAGGCTCAGAGAAACTGTTGGCAGAGACAAGCTTCTTAGCAAGTCTTTAGATGAAAACTGAGAGAACAGGAATCAGAAGTCCTGATGCTAAAGGCAGCAATTCAAGAAACAAAATGGACTTGGACAAAATCCACGTGGGTACGGTATCCAGGAAAATGAAGAACTGAATGTGTTTATGTGAAGGTTCATCGCCCTACTCAAAGAAAGAGATACTTAAACTGCAATGTGTGGAATGTGTCAACAGGGGATGGAAATCTAAATAGTGGACCTACTGATAGTGGATCAGGGTAACCTGACACCAGCACACATTATTAGACTCAACATACCTTTGTACCATACCATACGGGGTACTTCATCAATAAATCATCCCCGTGTTTATATTAGTTAACACAAAATGGAATTTTACTCTCAAGATGTTCTATGCAATTCATCAAAGCATTACAAACAGGTTTTATCTTGTATCTAAAATATACACACACTTCACTAAAATATTAAAAGCACTGTTCAGAACACTGTCTATTCTACAGGTACGGAATCTTTGTTGACTGAGTCTAATGTTTTAACTCTTTTGATCTTTTTCAAGGCTCCTTCATAAATTGAGGGCTTTCTATGACCAAGGTCTGTAACAGCCAGTGGCCCTCCAATTAATTGAGGTGTACTTTCAACAGTTACTAAGCGACCAGATCCAATCTGAAAAACAAAATAAATGCATTGCTTGACATTCATGTTAGCATTTAAAATGAGATGAGAGTTAAATCATGAACCATCTTTCAAAAATATTGTTCAGCTGGTGGAGATGCATGCTGAGGTTTCTGAGGTCCACTCAAACCATCATTTATACTAAATTCACAAATTGTTCCCATCAGTACAAAGGAAAAGACAGAGTGGTTTTTCAGCAGGTACCTTTATGTACTCTGCTTTTCTGCCTTTGTGTCTGATTTTATGAATAGAGGAAAAGAAAATTAAGCCTTTATTACAATAGAAGTTTGTTGTGCAATGTTATTTGGATTTGTATATAATATCAGCCACAGTTTTTGTCCTCAGAATTTCAGTATACAGTGATACTTCAAAGAAAAAAAAGGGAACAGACCCTGTTTCTCTCAGAATGCAATTGCCTCTAACTACTGCTCCAGGAAAACTCCAAGACGGACAGAGACATACACTTTCCAGTCTCATTACTACTCTTTATACTGAATACGTTCAGGTCTTTGAAGAAAAATCCCTGAATGACACCTCTGTCTTCTAACCATGACCTACTAAAACAAACAATGCAACTCTTTGAGTGCATGGGGCTCACATGTTTGATTACTTGACCTTGACTGGTTTGCAGCAACCATCTTAAGTTTCAGCTCTCACTACTAAGAGCCTTTGGCCGTAAGGAGGGAAGAAGACTGTTCCACAAAAAAAATTGCTAGCCATATCTGTCATTTCTAACTCTTACAAGTGGTGTACCCAAGGAATTTTATCTGATGTTGCCGATGTGTGTTCATTTTCTAAATACACTTATTCTGCAAAATGGACTAAACTTTTCCTTGTTTTTGTCTACAGTTGTTGAAATGTTGATTATAGAATCATGAAGATATTTTCTTGTTAAATCCTCTCCCTCCGAAGAAATGAGTAATCTTGGCTTGAGGTCCAAGTCTTTACAATGAAACCTAACAATGGATTTCTCTCTACTAACAATTTACAGAATACTCATGCTTATATTTAATTTTTTCAGATACTTTCTACACAATATTGCTGAGTAACAGTCTCACTGATATATGCACGTAACTCAATAATTTTTCCATCCCACTTCGTCTTGCATTCACAGATGTGTCCCTCCATATCCTTCAGAAGTTTAGGGCAAAGATAATTTTATAAAAATCCTAGTCCAGCACTTTGAGACCATCCCCTTGCTTCCTATTAAGCTTCTCCTTTCTTCGTCACATCAAACATGAATCGCCTCTTTTCTTTTTCAGGATGCAGCCACCTTAGTTGTCATTACTTCTTCATGACAGAGAGCCCATGATAATACAATCTCTTGCCTTTGTGCAAGTTTGACAACAGCACGTCATGTTTTTTCTTCCTTGTTTCTCCTTACATGGAAGAGTAACTTATAAGCAACCAAGAAGCTATCCCTCCCCCTGAAATCCTCCTTAGCACAGAAATCATCCAGTTAGCTCAAAAGCAGTTACTGACTGTAATGGAGATTCTCCTGTGTCTTACCCCAACTTGTCAAAACTCAACATCTAAATACGCTGTTACACCCGAATGAGATCTTAACAATGGCTTTTATTTTCTCACACTTCAATGAACTGATAGAAATGAAAAAAAAGTCTTTTCTACAGATGCAATGAGTGACTTATCTGCAGACAGCCAGGAACTCATTTACTGACAAAGGACACCTCTACCAACGTATTAGGGATCACACAGATTTAACCAACAATAAAGGAAGGAGGTCTTGACCTCAGCAAGGTTTTCATGAAAGGCTGTCCCACAAGAGGTACATGTCAAGTAGCAGAGGGACCATCTTGCCCACATGTTTTATGAGTAATTTGCAGATCTGAATCTCATTCGGACCAACTATGAAGTTGTCTGAGGATATGTCAGAAGGGGAAGTGGTGCTTTGCATGAGATATGGATTCTTTCTTACATACTTGGAGCTTGTCAACATAAAACATCATTAAAGGAAGAGGCAGCAGTGGCACATATACAGTCCGAATAACCCCCAAACCACTCATATATTAATGAAAATATAACAGCATCATTACTTACTGTTGTAATTATTTATTTACTTACTGTTGTACCAAGGCCTTTAATATCAGTAGAATGGACCGCTCCGTTTTGAGTCTTCGATTTACATCTGGAAGCCTCTATTGATTTTTCCTGAAGCCTTTTTGCTTTCTAAAGATAGAAAAAAGGCAAAATTATTTTAATCAGAATGAATTGTATCATTTTGCACTTGTTAGAAAATATACAAACAAAATGACAAAATTAATGTGATTGATAATTCTATTGGCTTTTAATTGTAAGTACGCTCCCTCTGGTTTGTGACTCTCTCTTGTACTGGGGACCTGAAAACAGAATAAATGAACATGGCTTCACAAGGGCGAGAAGGGAATAATCACTTGCTGTGACCTGCGGGCTATATTCTTTCTGATGTAGCCATATATGCTGTTAGCCTTCATCACCACAAGAGCACGCTGCTGCCTCATGTTCAGCTTGGCACTCCATACATAGTACACCTCTACGCAGCCAGTCAGTCCCCAGGCTCTACTGATGCATGACAACCTGTGCTGGTTTTGGCTGGGATAGAGTTAATTTTCTTCATAGTAGCTAGTATGGGGCTATGTTTTGGATTTGTGCTGAAAATAGTGTTGACAATGCAGAGATGTTTTAGTTAACTGCTGATCAGTGCTTACACAGACTTTTCTGCTTCTCACCCCCCCACCAGTGAGTAGGCTGGGGGTGCACAAGAAGCTGGGAGGG
>VYZM01020557.1:14956-114580 GCA_013398915.1 Dromas ardeola
TAGGTCCAGCTCAGCCTAGGGCATTCTGTCCCTATCCAAAATACATTGCTACGCTGTCTGTTTGCAGCTGTTTCCTTGGCCTTATCTCCTTTTGCTACTGATGGGATCCCTGGCGTCAACTGTGGACCTGGATCTGGGGCTGTTGATCGACCCTGCTGCCAGCAGTCTGATTCTGCCTTTAAAGAAACAGAGAGATGGTCAAGCTTCTTCATTAAATGATTTGTGTAGCTTGCATCTGTTTCTGACTCAAGCAGCTCATTATGTAGTGCAAACACTCTTTGTACATACGCAAGCTGATACCTAGTATAGGGGGAAAAAGGTTACAAGATTGGACAGTCCTGAGTATTTGGCAGTAGCTCCATGTTCCCAGAGGGCCTTCTCCTGCCAAAAGTCTGGCTCATGAGGGCGAGCTAAGCATTAGTGATGGGCGGAATGGCTGCATCGACCCTGCTCCTGATGCACATGCATGGGAGAAATAAATCTTAGTGGCCAAAAGTCTTTAGTAGGGATCAGCACCAGAAATGGCCTTGTGCCTCTCTCTCCTCCTCATTCTCTTCATTACTCTTAAAGGCAGAAAAGATTAAGTCATGCCAAGTTTTCTCCCCTCAGCCCTATCTAGATCACCCAATCTTAATTCCTTCAACCTTTATTTATGGGCCATGTTTTTAAGAGCTTCAGTCATTCTTGTTGCATGTCTGGACTGACCCACGTTCTTCTTGATCTGCACTGCCCAAAAATGGACACGGTACTCTCCTTGAGGTCATACTACTGACAAGCAGAATGAAGGAGTTACTTCATGTGTTTTGCAGACAAAACTATTGTTTATCTATCCCAGTATGGTATGTTCTGTTTTGTTGTAGCAGCCTAACATTGAATCATTTTCAACTTGTGACTCACTGTAGTTCAGAGATCCTTCTCTGTAGCACCAGAGACCATAATTATTCATCCTGTCATTATACAGCTGATTGCAGAACTTGACATTCATTCTTGCTGAATTGCATTGTATTCTTCCCCAGACAATTTCTCTAAAATTGCTCAGTGATTCTGCTGGAAGCCTATTTTTAGAACCACTCTTGTTAGCGGAAGGTGGCTAAAGCCACTGTCACTGATGCCTCATTACCACAGGTAATGTTTGCCGTGCCACTTCTGTCACTCTGCATTAGGGTAGCTCAGACACTGATGGCACCAAAGACACTGTAGATATCTACGGGCATTTTAAGTGCTTAAACTTCTACTGCAGGCAACTTCCACTGCAGGCAACTTCCACTGCAGGCAATGAAAATATGGTTTGGCGTGATTTCAGAGTATTTGAGGATTATTTACTTAACCAGCCCATCAGCACGGTGACTCCCTGAGTGCCATCTGAGATGCCCTAGGCTGACCCAGACATCCACAGTAGAATGACAGAGGGTGTACAGGAACTCGGGGATGTCTGTGCCCTACTGGATGGCAGCAAGGTGTCAAACAGGAGATCCTAGGACCTTTCAAATGGCACCAGACCCCTCTGATAAACTGAATCAACCCCTATGCATTTAATAGAGGGGGAACTGAAGTTCTCTCCAGGTTCCATTGATGGCACATGTTATAACTCCATACACCGTAATTGGAACTTAGCCTGTCATCCTGATAGATACTTATGTGTTCTAATTGCAAATTTAAAACCCTAATATATCCTAGCAGGAGGAGGAAGTCCATTGCTGAGAGGGAAATGCTTGTTTTTATCCTCATGTAGGTGCAATGTAAAGGATTTTCTCACAACTCCTCCCTTCTCTGAAAAGAGAAAATGGGATGCTGAGACTACAAAGGAAAAGGCAGGGATTTCACCAAAATCTTAGGACATACTGTCCTAGGTGATGGACTTTGTTATGGAGAAAAATTAAAATCCATAATGAATGGTAAGTTGAATTTCCTTGTGAGCAGCATTTCAAGGTGCAAGATGATTGCACACATTTAGTGAGGAATACACAATCTTAGCTTTGCTCAGTTGAGTTACTTTCCAAAGTCTAAATAATGACTAGGAATTTTCCTTCAAGTGCAATGATCTTTTGTAATCTAAGATTAATGTGGTCTTCACTGTATAGAACTTCAAGAGTTACCAGTGTTCCATAACATTAAACATTTTAACAAATTCTGAACTGAATTTGTTGAACTCTTTCAACATCTCTTTCATGCTTTTTTTTTTTCAGATAAATGTTTTATGATATGCAAAGGAAGCAAAAAAAAAAATATTATTTCAACATATGGGAGGAGGACTGGTTTACTCTTAAATTTTAGTCCTTGGGGTTATTTTTCATTCTAAATGAGAAAAACGTTTGTAATCCATTTGTGGATCATTAATATCTCAAAAAAAACCTTATAGTATTTCACTTTCAGGAATGATGGCTCTAAGCTCAATACTTTTCTGGGTATTGCTTTCAGGATGTCTCTTTGATGTAATTATTTGCTCATCCAGTTCTTCAGAGTCATTATCGAAATATCTTCATCCTGATAGCTAACTTCAGAATGTCCCCAGAATAGACAGCAGTATCTAGGTGTCTGGCATATGCAAAGCTCATATAAAGAGATTAATTTAAGCTTAGCTGATCACTTTGTATTTTCTTTTGTATCACTCTATCCAAAAGTAAATTAATTTCACCTGTCCTCAAACTTTTTTCTCACACTCCTTATAACTGAAGGAAAAATCATTTTTCCAGGGCAAAGCATGGAGTTCATAGAAACAAGGTTTTTTTCCAGGTAAGTAAGAATTCATCTTCCATAAGAAATGTTCCAGACCATCTGAGGGAGGTGTTGTAGCTGGCCATGCCTGGTGCGAGGGTAGAACCTGTGTCCCAAAGAAGAAGCTATGGGTGACAGTGGTCAGAGACTGTCTTCTATGGGGAAAGGCAGCACCTAGCTGCTGATCAGACCTGATGTCTTGGAAGCTTCACTGCTTTCCAGGGGCCTGGATGCAGAATGTTACAGAAAAATTGCCGAGGCTCATCTGGCACTAAAATGATTTCTCTGCTGCAGCACATGCTGTTTCATTTGCGTTTAGCAAGGCCTTAACACAATCTCATATAGCATTCCTATAAATTTGTTGTTGTACAGACTGAATGGATCAACCTCTTTGGTCTCAAAGGGCAGTGGACAGTTGTTTACAATGTAACTTGTGGCTGATTACGAATTGTGTTCCTGTGGGCTGATGCTGGGGTCAGTGTTGTTTACCACCTTCATCAACAACCTGGGCAATAGGACAGAGACACCCTCAGCAAGCAGTCCATATGTGATATATTGGCACTGCCATCAGCAGTGGCCTTGACAAACTGGAGCGCCAGGCCAATAAGTACATCATGAAGCTCAATAAAGACAAATGCAAAGTCCTGATCCTGGGACAGAACGGCCCCAAGCAATGGTATAGACTGGGGAGTGACCAGCAAGAGAGCAGGTCTGCTAGAAAGGACTTTGGTGTCCTGAGGGATGGTAAGTTATACAAGTTATCTGTGCATGCTTGCAATACAGGGCCATCACATGTTAGGCTGCATTAGCCAGAGTACAGTCAGCAGGTCAAATGAAGTGAATATTCCCCTCTACCTTACATTCATTAAATATATGTGGAGTATTGGGTCCAGTTTGGGGACTTTCAGTGCAAAAGAAATATTAACAAACTGGACCAAGTCCAGCAGACATCCACGAAGACAGATAGTGGCCTGGTGCATTAAGAAGAATCTAAGAAGAAAGATGGGCTTATTGTTCTCAGTGAAGAGAAGAAGAAGGGGAGATACCTAATTGTTATCTTCAGCCACCTAAGGAGGGGAAGACAGATTTAAAATCTTCTTAGATACGGTCAGTGAAAGGGAAATTCCAGCTGGATATGAGTATACAAATTTCATTGTGGCAGTGGTAAGCACTGGAGGAGGTTTCCCAGAAAAGCTGTGGGATCTTCATCCTTGAGACAGTCAAAGCTCAACTTGGCAAGGCCCTGAGGAACCTGACCTGGGTTGGTAGCCAGCCCTGGTTTGACGAGGTGGTTGGACTAGATAGCCGAGGTACCTACCAACCAAAATTATTTGATTCTAAGCAACATGCAAAACAAAGCAATGCTATATTTTAATTTCTTTGATATCGCTTTCACATCACTTTTAATTAGGGGTTGGAGGGACAGAAGGAAAAACAGAAGGGTAGGAAGCACCAGTAACTGAAGATATTTGCTTTTTTTAATTGAGAAAAAAACTGAAAGTCCTCTGCAACAACCGACACTTACTAAATTCAAACACCCTTAATTAAAATTAATAGCATTTTTTAATCAAGTCTCTTTATCAAATTTATGGTATATTTATTTCTTATATGACACTTCATTACTGTCAACCATGACCTGAGAAACTTGACAGATGGAGAAAGAACAGCAGTTCACTGGCAGAACTGGGAACAGAACCAAATGCGTTCCTCCCAGTACAGTGTTCAAAGCTTTGGACAATTTTGCCTGTTTCCTGTCAGGAGAGCTCTTTTTTTAACTACTGTCAATTTTAATGGATATTCAAAACTAGGTGAACACTGTTCATATTCATGGTCAAAACATGGTCAGCTTGCTAGGTCATGTTAGAAAGCACTCCACCGGCAAGCGTCTCTGCTGATGCAACTTCTAACTTATTTGTCTTAAATGTCATTCACATCATCTGAGTCCCTATATTCCAGTGAATTTCTGAACAAAGAAAAAGGAAGGCATACATAGAGTCTGTTTTTTCTCCCAAGATCCCAGCATAAAATAGAAATGTGAAGAAATAGCCATAGGAAAAGGCTCTTCTGTTCCAGCTGCTCTATTATGACAGCTTGAGCCCTTGAACGTTCTGTCTCCTGTTGAGCTACTCCTTTTCCTGTCTTGTTTTCCCCGTCCTGACAGCTAATTTGCTGGCTCCCTATTCACGTCTTCCTTCCTTCAGACTTTTTTACAGCCCATTTTGTAGCTCTGCTATCCTTTCTGCACTCATTTTTGGATCATGGTGGTGTGGATACTTCTGGAAGGTCATTGTAATTAATCGTGTGCATGCGTCCAATCTGCTTTGCTGTAAGACCTCTCTGAGGAAAACTTACAGTGTGATTCCATTTTTCATGGAAATTTTTACTATTTGAGATTCAGTGAATTCTCAGTAAGTTTTGACAGGACTGGATATCTTACTATTTGACTCTACTTTTTCATTTGGCTGTCAAACAGAGAAACCCAAACGTCAGCCACTGTTGCTTGACTTGCAAAGTGTGCAGGACTTACCTGGATTTATTTTTTTCTCTTGTTGGCTGAATGCATTTCTTATAATTGACTTTCTGACTTGGATGCATACACCAACTTGTTTCCCACCTTCTTTCATATCCATTCCATTTGTATGAAAATACATGATGAAAGCTGATAATAAACAATGGGTATGAAACTCGCAAATTCACTATGTTAAAACTGTGAATAATAGTGGGAAATTTTTGCAAAGAATGACAATAATGGTGAAAGCAACAAAAGATGTTAATTACTGTCAGACAACTATGTGTGTGTTTCAGTCCAGCAGTGGCTGGAAACAGATGTTTCAGCTTGGCGTAACAGGCTGCTGTGGCAGATACTACCTATGGGGAAGTTCCTTCTCTTTCAGCAGTTGGAAGCTGGTTCGTACCTTAAAACCTGAGGACTTATATATCAAAGAAAAGTTCTCTGAATCTTTTCTGTCCTCTGGATAATTTTACTCTTCACACAAAGGTCCAACACTTTTTGGAAAACAGCTAAGCTATTTGGCTTCAGTAATGTCATGTCTGAATCTTGTCAAAATGTATTCAGTCTTCACAGCCCATAAAACATATGGGAATATCTCATGACACAGAGTAAATTCAAGTTAACAAAATTCATGCACTGGAAACAAAATAAAATGCAGTGTTTAGGGGAGAGGGAAATTCCCCTAAAGTTGTGAGCTGGAATGAAAGGAAGATCTGAGTTTCTCTGTTTAGCACACAGTAAGTGAACAGCATTGTAGCAAATGGGATGACTCAGTGTTGTTAAACAGAAGTATTAACATCAGTTCCCAAAGGTAATAGCTTGTTTTTAATCCCCATATGCAACTCCCATTTATAGCAATAACAGCTGCAAATGAAGGTCCAGAGTAATAGAAGGTTGTAGGTGTGCTAAGATGACTGCTTCTTGGAAAATTGGGAAAGATATGCACTGTGGCTAATGTAAATTTTCTTTATTCTGACAATATTGATCATATAACCATAGAACCAGTTAAGGAGCATGGGCTCCACTAATGAATCATAGCAGAAATGTATACACTTGTAGAGGAAAATAGAGAAGAAAACCAGCTGGTAAAATACAGTACTTTGCTGAAGATTGTTTCAGATATGGAACGGTGATCATTTTAGATTAGATCCATTCCACCTAAAACATCTATACCAATAAATTAAACAGTGCTATAATAATTCCAGTTTGCAGTTTGGATGAAGCCTCCTTGCTTTGGAGGGGTAAAAAGATTTATTATTAATGACATGGGCTGTTTTGTGCCAGATTGCCTCAGCGCCAAAGGCAGCTCCTGGACATTTTTAACTTAACATAGTCACAGTCCTAAGGTCCCTCTTCCTTCCCAAGTTAGAATTTGAATTCCTAAAACTCCTCTAGGTTTCAGACAGGAATCCTATCAGTCTTAACTTCAAGATGTTCTAAAATTCTGTACTTCAATATTAATTGGACACATCCTACCTTAGCTTGGAAGTTCCTATGACACTTTTTAGGCATTTCACATTCATCTGCAAAGGGGCCATTCTGCGGTGAGATTTACTTTTGTCCATATTTCAACAGACATCCATAGCACTTATTTCTTGTAAAATACCCAGGTGGTTAAAGCACTTACTCAGAAAGTAGGAGGTACAGGTTTCAATGCAAAGATACTGAACTTCCCTCACTAGACAGTTACTTAATTCATAACTCATGAGTGTGACGGAAAATATTATTCACTTCAACTCGAAGCCACTGTGCAGTTCAGTCTACAAGCAGCTTCGTGTGAAAAGAGAATAGGGAAGAGGTGCCTAAATATTGTCGAGTTGCTACTGCTGCCACAGTTTAGGTTTTCAGATCTTGTTTCTTGGAAGGTGCATATGTTTTATTTTAGACTATTAACAGAACAAATAAAAATTTCCTTCAAGCAGACACCAGAGCTCTGTCTTTGCTTTGTGCCACGTGATTACTTGAGCAACAGCATAGGAAAGTGGTGCCATCTCGATTACTCTCCCAAGTATCTGGCTTACTTCAGCGCTCAGCATTTTGACGTCAAAAGAGAATGGAAGGCAAGGAGCTTTCACCCAGCTACGCCATGTTTGTACGCTTAAAGATTTCTCCTTTGAACAAAACTGAGCCAAGAACTCAAATTTCTTCTTTCCTGCTTGAGTTCTCTAATCATTAATCTGTTAGGCCAAAGAAAAATACCTCCACTGAATATGGTTACATGGCCTTATCAAGAAGAAGCCAAGGATAGGGTGCTTCCTTGCTCCATGTACTTTTAAAGGCAGACGTAGACTTCTAAATTACCCAAAGTCTCAAGAGGAAAGTGGGCTTCGCATATGCCATTAGAGCTGCAGAAGATGCTTCTGCTGGGCAGAAAGGATCTCCCTTTTCTGATTTAGGGAGGTGTCTTCCTCCATTAGGTGGGATACTTAGGCACTGATTTTAGACAGGCAGACATCACATTCACTACTATTATACTTTAAATGTTATTCAGGTAGACTGTTTCATGAGTTCATGAAATGCTCATTTCATACCTATACTACTGTCATTAGATGGGAACTGTCAGCAGCTCTCTCCCTAGACCATTCTAAGCTTGAAAGACAAAACAGAAAATTACAGGTTTCAAGCATTTTGCATACTGTCCTTTAGAAAACTACTAGATTTGTTTTGCAGTGCTGGCAACTAACAAAGCCAGGGGGAAAAAAAAAAAAAGTAGACAAAAGAAGACAGATTAAAATGACTGAGAAACATTCAAGGCCCACTCTAAACTAAACTTAATTTTTACAAAGGAAAGGGGCACACTACACACTATGGCTAATAAAACTGTCAAAAGGAAACTTATATTATCAGGATCCCAATATGAAAAGAGGACAGAAAACTGGGTCTTATGGTATGAGGATAACCCAAAGCACAGCTTGAGAATAGTCAAATAAAGTGACTTTGCTCTGGGAACAGTTAAAACTCATGGCCAAAAAGGTGAGAGGACATTGGCTCAGGATCTGAGACACTAATTCTGAATCTGTATTTATTTGATCTGACACAAAAGGTTACATATTTATTAGGAAACTATGTGCTTGGGACTATCCTCTGGCACTGAGGCCGAGTGGCATGGAAATGAATCCACTATTGTCTTAGGCACCAAAGCAGGGTGGCCATCCATCGAGATAAGTCCCTGGCCTGCACTAACACTCAGACCATGCCTGAAAATTATTTGATAGAGCAATTTTTGGCCCAGGAAAAACAGCGCCAGAGAATATTCTAAGAATTTAACATGTTCAAGTTCCAGTGCTCTAGAATGTTCCCTGGCACTTCTTGATTTGTTAACACAGAGGTAGCCAAAAGCCTTTTGCTTTAGATACTTAGGATGACACCTGAGACACAACTAGCAAAGGTTAAGCTCTGTAGAAAAGTAAAGTATTCATAGGAGAAAAATAACACAAAGGGATGGAGAAGGTGGTGGATGAGGGGAAATATCAAAGTTGCAATTAAAAATGTAATTTTTGTTGGATAAATCATGGAAAAAATAGATACTGATTAATCTAATTTGATTTTAAAATTCTGAGACAAAGAATGGCACTGTGTTTTTAGAACTATCATTCTGATGTCATTATGCCTGTCCATTCTGAAGCATTACTGTGATTCCTTCCACATTCAAACAATACTGACCATCTTTTTTTTTGCATTTTCTGTATCATTTTATGGATGTACCATTTCTATAGAATAATAGACCTGTGCAACTTTAATTCTTACGCACTTAAGTGGTCTTTCTCATTGTCCTTATTCTTGTTGGGGATTAATTTCTTGTATTCTTTTCTTTCCCATTTTCGAACTTCTAATTTATATTTGTTAGTTATCAGTTTTCACAATTTTCTAGACATTGCTCTGGTTTTATAGCTGTCTTCTCATTTTATTTGTTAGGGTTTTTTTAGCCAGATTTCTTTCTTGCTCATAGGATTATGACTTTCTGGGTATGGAGCAAAATGTCCATAATTGATTCCCAATTGCCATATGATTTTCCTACTCAAATTCTTTCTGCCAGCTGACTTGACTCATGATTCTTTTCAGCTTTGGGAAATGTCTCCTTTCAAAGTACTAACTACATGTATTACTACTTCGGACTTTATTGTGCTTGATGTAACAAGAGTAATCAAACTTATTTTTTGTAATTACATTACCGTTAATTTTTACTTACACAACCAATTACTCTTTATGTTTCACAATAGGATTTAACTTTCTTGGGTATATACTCCCATTGAATGTGAGAACTACCGTGTAACTTGCTGAAATTTCAGGGATGTTTAAATACTGTCAGCATCACATTCTTTCATTTCATTCATACTGATTTCTCCATATAACAGATTTCTTTTCATGATTCCATGGGATGATGTTCACAGAGCTGCTCATCCTATTCTACAGAATAAGTCAGAGATTTTCAAAACACAGCACGTAATATTCCATCTTGTACTCTACCTTCTAAAGCATTGATCCTTAAAGCTTTAAGATTATTTTTGATGAAATGTGTTACTTTGCCAGGCAATGATTCCCATATAGATTAAATACTACTGATTTTAAGATTCTAATCACTAATTAGATTCACTTCATTGAATGAATGATTAATATCGTATCCAAGAAATCCCTTCGGGCTCCAGGTAGGGAAGAAAACAGAACCTAGATTGCAGCTGATGTTCCACTGATACTTAGCATGAGAATTGAGTTTCAAAATGGAATTTCTCTTGTTTCCAGTTTGCATATTTAGGGAAGCTGAGTGAGTCTGTTTAATTATTTGGACTTCCTTATTATACGGTTTAGAGCTCAGCTGTGTTTCCATTATGTCAACTCTCTGATGACTTTATGGCAGTTGTATTGCACGTATAATTTTTCATTTGGCTTTTCAATTTTATTTTTCCTACTTCCCTATTTTTCATTTAACATAGAATCATAGAATGGTTTATGTTGGAAGGGACCTTGTAAAAAGTCCTTCTTCAGCTTTCTTGTAGGCCGCCTTCAAATACTGGAAGGCTGCTATAAGGTCTCCCTGGACTGGTCTTCTCTTCTCTAGGCTGACCAACCCCAACTCTCTCAGCCTGTCGTCATAGGAGAGGTGCTCCAGCCCTTATGAGCACCGCTGTTAAGTGCTACTGATGTGAAAACATTCACATATACTTTTTTCCTCTATTTTATAATCTATATTCTAAAAGATCTGTGAAAACAGAAGTGAAGGGAGCTGGTTTTGTACCCATAAGTGATGGCTGAAAACACAGACAGGAATCTGAATGAAACTTCATGCACAATTTGATATTTTTTTTTTTTTGGCAATCTGTTGCAATAAGTAATAGGAAGATGAGTGCGAACACGTGCACTGTCCATTGCCATAGTTATTACTGAAGTTCAGATAACATGAATGTTCTCTGATCTAGGGTAGTGATCACAGTCTATATGAAATTGGAAATTGTTTCTAAGGAAGACAGTAAAGCCTCATCTGGAGAATCTCTCTGCCAAATGACGGCAAGTAGAAGACCTTTTTTGAAAGCTCTATCAGTTGAGCTGGAAGAGAACAGGAAACTCCATCTAACTTCTTAGGTGTTGTGTAGAAAAAATTGGTAGGTTCTATTGTTGCTTTTAGCTCTGTGGAGAAATCCTTAAGACTTTGTCCGTTTTAACTGCATTCTTATCTTGGTTAAAAATGGTACTACCCACAGTTTTGATCACATTTCTTATTCTAGAGGACCAGCAGGATTACTGGGTTTACAGTGTAAATATCAGATCCTGCCCTATAAATACTAAGATGCTGAAAGAATGCAAAAAACACAAGCGCTTCTGACCAATTTTAGTTTGCGGTAAGAAAATATCATAAGCAATCCAATTTGGAAGTGCTCCATATACAAGAACAGGAGTGGTGTTGGCCAGAAGACACTCCTGAAGGAATTTTATTTAGATATTTAGAAAAATCAGAACAACCACCCAAGAGAAACTATAAACTAATTGTGAACTATATTCATAGCTAGACCAGGAGAAATAAAGCTAGTAGAGTCATTCTTTTAATATATAAAACTGGTTGTGCCCTGGAAAGTCTCAGACTGCAATCAGTAGTTCTCTCCATAATGGCTGCTGAATTTCTAGCTCCCATTCACATATTAATTCTTTGCAAATGTTTTTTGGTGTAAAAACTCAAGATGTTCAGTCTTGAAAAAGGCTCAGGCTTCAAAGCAGTTTGTCTTTCCCTCTCATGCATATTCCAATGAGTTGGGGATTTTTGTTTCGTTTTCTTGTTTGTTTGGTTTGGTTTGGTTTGGTCTGGTTTTTTTAACTAGACAATGGGAAATACCTTTCTCACGGTGAGATTTACTGCTCCTCACACATATCTGGCAGTTAACCTTGGCAGTCATTTTGTTGCAGGAGGATGCAAGAAAAATTTGTGAAAGTTCTGCGGCTCTGCTCATCTGGCAGCTGAAGGATTCCAGCAAAGCCTTCTTAACCTCAGGCCGAGAATACGGAAGTTTTAATTGTCCATGTGAGCACCCTAAACCAAAGAAGAGCCTGAATATTGAGGAGCATTTGCCAATATATTTGCCTGAGAGAATATATATGAGAATTTAGCAGTTCTTGTGAATGTTTCACAATATTTTAGTTGTCAAAAATGTATTGTACTCATTTGGATTCACTGAATAATTACACTGTGTGGCTATCAACACAAATCAGGCAGCCTTCCCCATTCATTATTTTTCCCAAATTTCGAAGTCATGTAATACAATAGTATGACTTCCTGTTGATTTCCGATATGATTTCTAACAATTCACAACAAATTTACAAACTGACACACACTGATGTTATTGGGATTATTTCCATTGACCACAATAGGCTGACTCTCAAGAAACCTTTTTCGCAATGTGCCGCAATAAGCTTTTTAATAACATAAAGGTGCAATAGGAGTCACTCAGTTATAATTCCACAGAAGAAAGAGGACAATGACTTTTAAAGTTCTTTTTCAATAAGATTTTTAATGTCCTAATTTTTTTTTTTTTGTAAGGCATTTGTTTTTCCATACTTTGCTCAGGAACTCTTCTATACAGACATACTCACTACGATGCTATCATAATGCCGTCTAGCCATCAGTGCCCTTAGATCCATGAACATTTGTGGCCTAGCAAGCATTTCTATAGAAGATAGTCTATCTCAAGTCAAGAAGAGGTCTCTGCACCTTGCAGAGGTAAAATGCTGTTCTGGGAAGAACAGCAGCAGTGTGCATAGTAGCAACATAAGTAGGAATATATACTTGGAGAATCATCAGGTAAAGCTCCATAATTCTGTCTAATATGAACCTTAGCATAACCTGCCCTGGCCACCAGATGGGTTTGCTTGTGCAAACAGCTGCATTTGGGAATGTCCCACTCGTGTGTGAAATGATGGTTTTCCCATCTCTGTGACGCATTCGATCCAGTGAGAGGAGAAGAAACTGAAAAATCCAGCTCTGTGATCTTGGACATGCAAACCATAGAACCAAAGAACATTGCAAAAGGGTTCTTATGTCAATATTTGCAGTGAGGTAAAGTTTGTGTCAGCTGGAGATCTGGACCATATATTTTAAATATTGTATTTCTGCCACTTTTTGTGACTTTGGGCTTTAAAACACATTCTCTATATGCAGGTCTAGCAGACCATGACATTTAGGAAAGCTGAAGGATTAGGGGCTACATTAATTGTAAGAACTAATTCCCATGGCAGACTTTTAATCTTGGCAGAGAATCACAGGTTTGGTTTAAGAGTAAAGCAGAAATCAGCCTGATGGTGGGTCAATACTAATTGGCCAATTTTGACTAGTACTAGCCCCAGGATTTTTCCATAGTTGAATTTCTGTTACATTAGTTATAAAGCAACATGTGAAGACAGTAAATAGGTAATCAGAAAAAAAACTCTGCCATCTGTGAAAAGAGTTGGTTCAAGTTTTTTTTCCACGTATTGAAGAAATTGCATTTAAGAACGGTTGTCCCATAAACACAGGGAGGAGAAACTATATAAAATTAATTTCTGGGGGTATTGTATGAAGTTGAATTGAAAATTGGTGAAACTGAACAGCTGGCAGCAGAGATTTGCTAATAATGCAACGGCTTAAAGAACTGTGGAACAGAGATATCTGCATACTTCCAGATTCTTGACCATCAGCTATTTTTATACTTTTTTGATTTCAGATTTGAAACTTTTAGTTGAATTGCTGCAATTGGGATTTTAAAATTAGCACATTCTAGAGCCTTAGGGGACACGGTACTATTTACATTAACAAAATTACACTAGTGTTATTTACAATAACAGACATTCCTGCTTAAATGGGAAGGTGGCAAGGATCTTAGAGATACCAGAAGAGTAACTCTGTGTGAAGCAAGCACTTCCTCTGGCATTATACAATATGTTTATGATGAATGAAAAGCTAAAATATTTTGGGATCAGTTTTAAATATGTTAAATTCACATCAGAAATAATCTTACTGAAATTATACCTAGATGTAATCAGTGGCAATCCCTTGAATTTACTGTAATGCTAGTCTGAAAGTTCTTTTCTTTTTATGTCTAATTGTTAATATAGAGTTTACACCTAATGGTAAGGGCTTGCATTTCTGCTGGTCTACATAGTAAAATTTCTGTGCACAATTTCTGGCAAGAAATCTCTCTTTTTTTTTTTTTTTTTTTAAATAAAGGATTGCCATGGATAATACCTTTCAAATCTATTCCAAATATTTGCTGCCAAAATGGCTTGACTCCAAAAGTTTTGCAAGTAGATGTTTTTGAATGTGGCCAGAATTAATTCTGAAGTCTTCTGTTAGTAATATAGATTCAATGCAGAGAAAGCCATCAAAAGTTTTAGCACATTGCCTCCTGTAAGCCTTACTTTGTTAGAGAACGATGTATTGCTAGATCTTCAGTCAGCATAAACCAATCTAGTACAACCATGAGGATTTTTGCCAACTCTTATCTAGTGTCTAGTCAATCCTTGGCCTGTTCACTAAAACAACAGATAAGTTTGCCAAGTTGGACCAACCAGCTTTATTTGAATGCTTCTGCTTTGATATGAGAAATGTGGGCCTATAGAATAGATCCAAAATGTATTGTTTGGTGCCCCAGGTTAAAGAATCTTCCCTACCATTAAATTCATTTAATTGTCCCCTTCTCTTACACGTATCCTTGTTTTTTTCACCCAATTCATACAACTCAGAATAACAATCTCTGTCACTGTTTGTTCTGGATCTTGACCCAGCTTCTGTAGAAGTAAAGGGCAAACTCCCACTGGCTGCTGAGACAGAAGATCAGTCATCAAAAGCAAAAAAACCCTTGGAGTACTAGTTCTTCACAGGGACATGCAGGAGAAGATGATCACGCAGCAACAGTAGTCATTATGCAGAAGAGATTTTTTTCCTGCGGATGAAGCAGTCAGGATGTTTATCAGAGCTTTTGTCACGTTATGCTCTGGAGTTAGCATAATTTTCCATTGCAAGAGTCCTTTTATTAGCTGGCTTCTTGCCAGGTAGAATTTTTATTTCCATACTACCTTGCAAATTTCCCTGGAAACATTTGTTACTCCAAGCTGTGCCTGAACATGTATCTGGTTTTCCAGTATATGTTAAAAAAAAATTTGTATTTACTAACATGTAAAAAGCCCAACTGACAGAAATAAAACGGAAAACAGTAAGGAATTTAGGTCTGATCTTTCAGAGATCAAAGTTTTTTTCCCGCCAACTTTGGTGGTATTCCTCAGGAGAATTAAGTATACTTAATTAAGTATATTTCAGCATTGGCTTCCTCGGTTGAAACAAAGTTTGGGTCCTGATAGAGGGACTTTTTAAGTAAGGCCCACAGTTTAGATCTCAAAAGCTGGATGCCACGCAACTCATGTGTCTTAAATTGTAAAACTATTCTGCCATTATTAGAAGAGCTTGCCTGTCGGATGGAGACTTGATCAAGAAATGAAGGGAATTCCCACAAGAGTGATCCCAATACCTTTTCAAAGGCTGAAGACTGGGAGAGGGAAAGTTTAAGGGGGAAAGAACGGATGTTTCCACACTTGCTATTTAACTAGATGTACTCAGTTCCTTATTCACCTTTTCCAGTCTCTCATCCATGATCTCATATTTGTGTTTCTTCACCTACTGCTTCTTTTACTACTTCTCTGAGACTGCTGTGGACAGCATCATAGTTCTTGACAGTGTGCTGGTGCAGGATAATATTTGTATTATCAGTGTCGCTAAAGGATTTGGAAAGATTTGTCCTATAATACCAGTACTTGGTACTCGGTCATCCAGACAGTGTAAGCTGATGGTCAGCCCCACCAGTGTAAAGACTTTGCACTTAATGCATCCTAACTGGGGAGTGGGTGTTGGCTGCCTTTGCTATAGTTGGAAGCTGTGGCATATAAAACACTGTAGTTTTATTCTAGGGTTCACAAGGCATTAAAATATGTCTAAGACACTATGAAACAGAAAAATACCAGACTTTCTAGGGTTAAGAATACACACAAGATGGTATTTTTTTCATGTTTATTATCCTAACTGGCAACATTTGAATTCCTTTTTTCTCTTTCTGATTTGTATGAGTTCTTCAGCTTTGAGGAATGTGTGTTTGTTCTCCACATATTCTTACAGCCATGCATTTCTAGTCAGTGGTGGGACCTCATAGGTTTGTCACATAATGATTATTCCCTATTCTTTGTGGATAAATGCTTGTTTCTAGAATAGAATTTTGCCACGTTCTCTAGTAATTTTTTTTTCTTCTTTTGCTCTGGCTACCAAATAAAGTTAATTCTTGCATTTTGTGCTGTGGAACTGTTCCTGATTAGAGAGCTCTTCTCTAAAAAAACGTTTTTTTCCTCATTCTCTTGCAACATTTCTCTCAGTAAGTGATGTGCCTCCATTTACTTCAATAGCTTCAGCTGGCTAAAAGGTGTTGTAGTAAGATTTTTCTTGAAACTATATCTAGTCTTTCCACAGCCCAGCAGAAACCAGTAACAGGTATACCACAAATTCTCATTTGGACTTCACTGTTTTAGGATTACACAATTCTTTAAGATTTATCATGCTCTTGTTTCAGCATAATCTCAGAAGTTATCATTTTTTTTCAATTTATCTCCCTTTTTCTTTTGCCCTCCATAAAGACACACGTATGTTTACAGACATGAATATATGTACAAATCCCTGTTTCTTTAGCATAGTCCATTGTACTAAATGCAGAATTTTGCTATCTACTTTTTTCTCAGAGGAGGATAAATTTTTATGAATTCATAGAAAGAGCCTGGTAGGCAATGCTTATGGGAAGTGAGTTTGAACTGATTTGAAAGAATGAGCTTAAGGTGATTTTGTAGCAGTCGCTGCTCAATGCGTAACATGCACCTCCTCTAATGCTATCTATAAATGAACTGACTCTTAAATAAGGATTTTTGATTGTCATATTAACATTTCTTCATATGGTGGGAGATGCTGTGATGTTTTCATTCATAGATAAGAATGCTATTATTTAGTTCTGCTTTTTCCTGTTTTCATTTGCACATTTATCCTTACAGTAATTTTTTTGAGTCCAAATAGTTTCAGTTTTTTCAAAATTTATCCTGGGAATATGATATAACATACTACCCTATAGGAAAAAGTTGATATCTGTCTGAAACATAAAGGATTTACTTATAATCACTTTGCAATCATTCTGGACCATGAGCTTAAAAAGGTAACGAATCCGTTATTTCTGTTAGGAGTAATGCAGACAAAATAGGATGTGAAGCTATTTAGGTGGATTTTTTTTCTGAAACCAGTAGTTGTCATGAATGTGGGAGACATTCTGTGGCTCGATTCGCGTGTATTTTGTCAGGAAGAGTCTCATGGTTTGAGGGATAATCTCATTTCACACGGTACAGGGGGAAGGGCAATTTTTAAGTGCAGTCAGTAAAATGACATTAAGTACAGTGAATACGCATACGCAAACAAACACAAAGTCCTGTGTGAACTGATCCTCAGCTTCCTGTGGGAATGACATCTTCAACGGATTATATTTGAGCCCACTGAGAATCAGTCGGGATGACAGCTGAGCTGGAAGCTATGCAAGAATACTGGCTGTCGTCTGGTTTCGTATATGTTAGTGATACCTACGCTTAGCCTGCTGTCTGCGGTAGAGACAGTAAAATTGGTATGAGGGATGGCCATAAAAGGAGCCTGATGTGTGATTCTTCCAGGCAGTTGTAACTATTGTCAAGATGCTTCCTGAAATGTGTTTTCTATTTATGACCTCTTTTATGGCTTGAGGACTTTTTATTCAGTTGTTAGTACTGGTTATTTTCATCCCTTCTGCTTGGTGCATTTCTTGATAGAAAGGTGACTTCTTAAAAGTAAAAACTCTTAAAGTGTAGGAATTGAATGAGTGGAACGGAATTACTGAGTTACGTATATGGGCAATGTAATACGAAGCCCAGAAAAGAGATCTGGCTCTAACTTGCTGGCCTTTCTATCTGTGAATATATATTTAGAATTACATTACCTTGCTTCATCAGAAATGGCTTTATATATAGGGTTAGCATGCAAACAGATTAAAATACTCATGGACTTTGACCAAAAGCATGAGACTGATGTGTAAATAAGATTCCCTTAGTTCCTTCAAAACTCCTGCCAGTAAATAGTGCTATTAGGATCATTTAGAAATGATTTATTGATGTGAAAATCATAGCGGTGATATAACTTACATTTCAAGAAGCAAGAAAGAGTTTCAAGCAGGAATAAGAAGGCTTTCATATACGTTGATAAGTCCCACTGAGCCTTCTCTTGAGGCTGAACAATCCCAGCTCCCTCAGCCTTTCCTCGTATGTCAGGTGCTTATCATCTTCATGGCCCTTTGCTGGATTCACTCCAGCGTGTCTATGCCTCTCTTGTCCTGAGGGGCTCAGACCTGTACCCGGCACTCCAGATGGGTCTCACCAGTGTTGAGCAGAGGGGAAGGATCCCCTTCCTCATCCTGCTGACAGCCCTCTGCCTAATGCAGCCCAGGAGGCTGTTGGCCTTTGCTGTGACAGCCCTTTGCCAGCTCATGGTCAGCTTCGTATCACCAGGACCCCCAGGGCCTTCTCTGCTTTCCAGCTGGTTGCCCCCACCTTGTGCTGTTCCAGCTAGAGAGCACATGAAGAAGGCTTGGTCTCAATGTCCCTCAAAGGAGGTGGTTTCACACACAGCTCAAGGCATAATGGCTTTTCAACTTAGTCAGCCAAGCTGGGTGTATAAAACTGGCTGTTGTGACTATACTTCCCTTCGGCCTGCGGAGTATTTTTAACTATCTTGTCATACCCTTATAAAACGAGCAAGAAGTTATGAGTAGCAGCCTCTATCTGAATAGCTAGAAATTAATCTGGAAAGGAATCTAAAGTGCAAAAACGTGGTAGAAGTGCTAAAGTAGAACGGCTTTATAGGGCCTCTAATGTGCATCCTCACTCCCTTACTTTCACTGAAATTACATGGTTTTGGAATTATTATCACTGCCTTTAACTTGCCAAAGTGGCATTTAATATGTAATTAAAAATAAATAACTTAATAAATGCTTATTTTCAAAGCTAATTCCTAGGAATTATCTTCTTTCAACTTTATTCTAGCTGAGGCTTAAAGGTGGGACAAACCTTTGCAGACTAAAGGTATCGTCTGTCCTTGTTTGAATGTGGATATCCTCTTTCCAGACTGCTAGTCTACCAATGCTAAACAACTCCTTCAGTCCTGATCTGGAAGGAGTATTTTCCTTGTCCTTGTGCAACTGCCACAGCATCTTATTTCACATTATCTGAAGTAATTCCAGGGTTTCTCTGCAATCCTACAGTTGTTTGACCATGGCATATGATTTGTAGATCTAGTGAAGAATATGTTCACTGTCTCCTGCCTTTATAAGGAATCATCAGAAGTCACTGCTAATGGATAGCTTGCTAACTGGGGAATGATTTCATATAATTCAATCTCAAGAGAAGTTCATTAGAGTGGACTGAGCAGTATGAATGCTAACAGCTGTCAATTGTAAAATAATAATTTATGCTAAAATCTCCAGGAGGTAAAAGAAAACTGAGTAGCTTGGCAGTATAAAATGTTGTGTGTGAAGTAGGAGGATTTCCTGCTAACATTATTTTTGGCTTTTTATGCTTTGTACATTGAATCAGTGGCACTTCATTCAATGTGTATTTTCCTTGAATAACCTGGGAAAGTGAGGGCCAAATGGGAAACTTTTTAAAGGTCTTGTTGACTTAGTTTAGGAATAAGTTCTGTGATATACTTCATATGCTACTCAAAATCAAGTTGTTTGTCATAATTTAACAATATTTTACAATGTGCTTTTCATGCAAAGCCCTTCTCATCTTGACTGAGCCTGCGTTTTATATATAGTACATATACAGTATACAAACTCTGTACGTATTATACAATCTCAAGGTACCTCAAATGTAACAAAAAAATATTATCTAAGCCTTTCTTTTCATTAAATACATGCTATTGGTCTTTCTGAATGCCTGAAGAGATGAGACCAGACCTGTATCTACCTTTAAAATACAAAAAAATATAAGAACTCTGCTATAAACAGAGCTCTGCTCAGTGCAGCAACATAATCTGTCTTTAGCTGGAACAATAACTTGGATTAGACTCAAGAGCAGCCCCTTTTCTTACCCTGAAAGGAAGAAGCTTCGAGACAAGCAGCACTGTAAAACTTCTATGTGACACATTTGAAAAAAATGATTACGGATGTTATATAAACACGGTGCCTTAATGCTCTGCAGAGGAAGGAGCTCTCTGCTCCCATCTTTTGGTGACCAGCAGGAAATCTGCTGATTTTATCTACACTGTATGTTTGTCCAGGGCTACATATGAACAGAGGCTCCAGGGCTCCCAAGTGGATAAATCATGCACATGAAGTGAACCACGAGTGCTTCTGTTTACTGACAGATGAAGACCTGGTTGCTGCCTCCAAAATCTTTGCAGTGTGTAGTTTTAAAAGGAAAACTGGTAAGTGGCACTGCAAGAATGTAAAGGGAAATAGGGGTTCCTTTTTCAGTTACAGATCCTTCTCAAGGGAAAGAGATGCTACAGCCTCCACTGTAGAAATATGCCTGAGTTAGCACAGGTAGCCTTTTGCCAGGACAGCCTGGAGGGCTACATGATCACAGTGATACCCTCTCCCATGGGAATCACGGTACAGGAACATCAAGTAGTCCCTTAGACACTGACAATTGGCCAAAGTGGCATGTGCACTTGGAGATGGGATTTTGTACTGACATCAAAATGTTAGCAAGGCTTGCCGGGTGAAGAAAAGTGAAGTAATGTAAAAAAGTGGCACTGACCTCTTGGATTATCATACCAAACAGAGATTTGCTTTAGAAAATATCTATTCAAATCACTAAGTATATCACGGTTGTGTTTTCTCAAGTAGTTACTGCGTGTGCTTCTGTCCTTGGTAATCTGTTCCTTGATTTGCGTGCATATTCAGTGTTTGTCAGAGAGGGAAAAACTGTCTATTAAGGGTGCCTTGGGAAAATAGATAATGGTTTTCAGTGCAACCTTGAGATAATGATGGTTTTCCATTTTTAAGGGGATTGCACACTGAGTCCACATCTTGCTGTCAATGATCTCTGGCAGGAAGGTCACACTTACAAAATGAAAGTGCTTTCAGATCTCAGCTAGTTACTTATTAAGTACAAGAAAAAGCAGCATACAGCAGCCTGAGAATACGATGTATGACACCTATGTGCTGCATAAAATGACTCTTCCAGACAGCTCAAGAGTTCAGGATGTCGCAGATGTAGTTCCTCTGCTAGCTTCCTACCTTACCTTCCAAATGCTACCCAACGGCTTCCCCACAAAAGCAATCACTATCTCTGCAAGGACAGAGGGCTGTGGAGCAGAGGGTGCTGATCCTCCACAGCTCTTGCTGAGTTCCTGTCACCTTTGGCACAGAAGGAATGGAGAGAAACAGAAATCCAGTTCAGCTTTGTCAGGGTTCTGCATTTCCTTATGGATTACAGACTATTCTAAAAAACCTGGCAACCTTAGCTTCTTTTTGCAGTCAACTGAACAATGAGATTTTGGAGGATTTTTGATCATTTTATCTGCAAGATACCATAAATTCTGAATCTACTTCAAGGAATGAGCTGAAATTTTCTCATATTTGTTCTCACTTTGATAAAGTATTTGGAATTATTGAAGATGTCTTTTGTTCTCTTATACTCCCTTTTAATATGAAACAGCTACAATGGTTCTGGACTACTTACCAGTCCCTTCACCCAAGTAAGGCAGAAACCAGTAGGTAGAGTCATAAATAGAAAATAGAAACTTATATCACAAGAATTCTTGCAACACATACAGTAATAGTTAATAGTTAGTACTGCCACATTTTTGAAGTTTATCTCATCTTCTTCACAGCAGGCAAGCCAGGTATGGGCCAGATTTGGTATACATGAAGTGCATTAGTTTTGTTTACATTACGTGTGTGCAGGATGTGATTCATTATTTATTAGAAATGCTATAGCTATAGACCTAAGTGTCGAATGCCATAGATCTAAGTGTATTCCAAACGTTAATCCATCCTGCTTCTTAGAGATTATTTAGGGCATTATTCACTCAAAGTAGAAAGGAAATTTCTTACAAATGCTTCAGGGTACCATAGACACAATGTTAATATTTGGGTTGAAACTGTTGTAATTTACTTTACTCTTTCCTGTGACACCCACCAATGTAATATCTCATCAGTATATCTGGAGGAAAATTGTCCCAAATCAGTAAACACTATTTTCTACATGATGGCTCATCCTCAGCCACAAAAAAATCCTCAGTTTTTTTCATTGGAAAAAAACTTCTCTATGCAGATGCTTTGGTCTTCAGACAAGGAATTGGACAAAATATTTCTCCATAGTGTAGCCACTTGGCATGTATGAATAAATAATCTTACATTCTTCTTTTTCTTTCAGCTTATCATTCCCAAACTCTATGTCACTCTCTCAAATTCTGTCTTCCTGTCCCTGGATATAACATTACTTCTACCTGAAGTAAAGAAACAAAAGAGGCTGTAACCCCAACGGACTGCAGTGAAACTGAGGCAAGGGAAAGCGGTATCAGGCCCAGAGTATTTAAAGTGCAGCTGTGACGGAAATGAGGAAGGAAGGAGAAATGTGGGAGGATGAGTAACAAAACCAGAGAAGTGTATGGAAACTCCTGAATTTTCTCAGGGGCATTCTCCACCCTACAACACAGCGTGTTGGCTTATTTTTTAAATCTCCAACATATTATAGAAAAATCTTTTTCTGCTTCTCCTGTTGTACCCAGTATGGGTTTCACCTACGTGCCACTGACCTCTTTGCAAGAATCTCGGTGCATCGTTTGAACTAGTAAATATACATATCTGCAATTTATGGTAAAACAGCTGTAACCCATAGTGAAGATGTCTGGCAGAAGATTTGATTCTTCTGGTTAGTTAAGCCTGGGGTAAATTGCTATATTTTCCTGGGCTAAACATTCTTTCAGGAAAAGAGACTTTGCAATTGGCCTAATCTTCTGAGCTCTCAAGTAGGGACCTTGCTGTTGTTTGGTTCTCACAGGATGTTTCTCAGCAAGCAAGTGTATTTATAGTAAATATGGGAAGACACAAAATTAGATTTAATTTGCCTTGTTGATAAATGGGACAAAATATGCAAGCATTAAAATAAATGTCTTCAAAAGCCACCCAACTGTAATAAGCTTCATTTTTCAAGGCAGCTTCCACCTTAGCTTCCACCTTCTGCAAAGAGGACTCTCTAAATTTTTTAAGTCAAGTCCCAAATACTAAGGAAAAAAAAGATAATCAGTATTTATATCTGAAATATGGGTGTAAGAATTTAAAAGGAGCTAGCTATAGCACCCAACAAAGTCAGAAACAAAACTCCCCAATTTTATCCATATTCAACTTGCTTACATATTTGTAGTCACATCTCAAAGGAATTTTAATGGAAATTCTGTTTTAAGACATGTCATGAGTGGTAAATAAAAAAAGACAGTGTAAGTGAAATAAACAAAACCAGAAGTTTCCCTGGACACCAATCAGTTTTCTAAAGAAATGAATTTCAGTTTATATTTAGTCACAAAACTCTTTTTCACAGGCTAGCAGCCTGAGAGCAAGTCTAGGCTGTGGGTCTAGAAAATTTGTTTGGACAATATTGTGTCCAGATGTGCTTTCTGCAGATAAATGGAGTCCAGAAACTTAGGTATTGAATTATGAACCCATTTAAAATTAGACATAAAGGCTCAAGGCCTTTTGCCTGAACCTCAGTTCCTTGTGAGGCACAATGCTAAACGAAGATTTGCTGAAGGCTGATATTCATAGAATCATAGAATCACAGAATCACAGAATGGTTTGGGTTAGAAGGGACTTTAAAGATCATCTAGTTCCAACCCCCCTGCCCTGGGCAGGGACACCTCCCACTAGACCAGGCTGCTCAAAACTTCGTGCTTCATATCTTCCCAGCGCCGCTGTGGGAAATAAAGTGTAGAAGTAGCATGTGAACCTGAATGAGCAGGACAGGGAGAGTGGCACAGTACAGAAACATTAACAGGAGTGATGCTGCGTAGGAACCAAACTCCTGCTTGCAAAGACAAGAACAGAGAGAAGAGCCTGCAGCATCATGCAGTAGACACCACCAGGGTGCAGTGGGACTCTGGAGCCTACATAGGAGGTCACCTTAGTCACATGCCACTGCTAAGACCTTCTTTTCTATCTTGGCTTAACTGGGCATGAAACCTCACAGTCCACCAGTAAACCACAACTACGCAGACGTTTTTGTAAACGGATGTGAACACAGCAATTAGCACAGCCAGTTCTTACATTTTCCCCTTAGCTATTTGAAAGTAAACACTCATGAACATCTCCTCTTTTACCCCATCAAACAGGAATTAAAAAATAAAGCATGTTTATGTTTATAAAAATAAACGTAGTGCTTACACTTTCAAAATGACAAAATGAACATGTCAGGCAGAAATATATTCTCCAGGGAGACTCAAGAGCAGCAAATGTTATATTATGATTTTTCATTAAAAATTATATCCCTTTCAAAGAAAGGGTTGGCTTATTTAGTTACCTATGCCGGCTTTCCTTTAAGATCCCTAGTTGAAGCCAGGAGATCCTTAGAAAGACTGCAATAATCTTGGCGTGAGTAGAGTGATAATGTAGGCAAAGGAAGCTTTCAATTATTTATCAAATACAGGAACCAATAGCTGCTCTCCCACTTTGTCTCCTTACACTGCTGCTGGAGAAACAGGGATAACTAATCACCCTGCATAGAAGTTACTGCATTGCAGTCCTTTAGTCCAGTGAAATCTTTGAGGACTGAGTTCTGAATTACTGGAAGGTGCTCGTGTTCTGACAATCGTCAACTTCTGTGTCTCAGCATGACCTGAGTTTTTCAGCATAAAAAAATCACTAAGAAATGTAGAATAACTGGTGAATTTATTACCTGGTGAACGGTGCATTTCTCTTGCACTGTATATTTTTAAATCTGGCTGGTTGTAACAGATGTAGCATCTTTACAAACCTGGCACTGACATAGGCTTTATTAAGGTAAGTATGCAAAGCATGAATCTGAACTCGCTCAGACATAGTATCTTGTTTTGTGACAGAAATCTGTGATTTAGACTGTGTGATTGTGCCAGCACAGGAATACATGTCATACTTTAATCAATTTGAATGTTTAACTTCAATTCACTTAATGTGATATACACAGAAAATATGAAGTACTCTTGATATTGGTACATATAAGTGCTATTTTGGAAAGCTGCCATACCCAAAAAGAATTCATACGCAGGGAAAAAAAGGGGGTTCAAAATGTCAGTTATAACAGAAAGAAAGGTCCACAAAGCGAAGGCCTGGCACTGTGCGCAGTTACATGATGAAATAGTGTAGATTACCTCACACTGGATGCTAGTTCATCAGTGCTCAGAAAGGCCCCAGGAAAATTTTGCCTTTATTAATAGCATAGACTCTAAGGAACAGAATAATAACTAGCAGTTAGCAAACTAGACAATGCCAGGGCACTGTTGAGACACTTCTTGGGCCAGTTTGTCTTGGGAACAGGGTTCATTCCTCGGAGCAGTGCATACACACCGCTGCCTATGGGAAGAAGAGGAACTTTATAAACTTCTCTGAGGAAATGTTCTTGAGCAGAATCCTTATGAGAAATACACTGATACATTTCCCTGGACAATGCAAAGTATCAGAAAGAAATGAAAAAGTCCAGAATATCTGGAAATGGAAGGGAAAGGATATCACCAGTCTTTGATACTATGAATAAGAAAATTGAAGAAAACTGGATTTTAAGACACACAAAAAATAAAAGGATGAGTGAAAAAGAATCGTGACTCTCACATACATTTTTAAGTGTGAAATCTTTATTGTTCCTGACTGGAAATAAACAATGAAATTTCACTACTGAACATTTCTGGTATATATGCTAACTATTGTTGAAAAGGTAATGCTGAATTTTTTTATTTAACACAAATTTTCTGTACATCTGATTTGAAAAATCGATGAGACAGAGAAATAAATCTAAAAAGAACTAGCCTGTAAGATAGATACATCTGCTCCAGAGAGGCAACCACGGGAAAATTTAAGCCCCTAAAGAGTATCTGAGCAAAAATAGGGACACAAATTGCATTACATTTTGCGAGGCAGAGCTTTGCACCGGTCCCTGCAGGGCACTCACTGCCAGCAATCAAGAGGCAGAAAGGAAAGAGCTTCTGCTCTGCTATAGTAACAGAGATGATGATGGATGCGGGAGAGAGCAGTGTGGCAAAAGCACCAGGATGTTATTTGTGCATGTGTTATTAGAGCGTCAGCCAGAGATGTGGTATGTAATTTACATAATTTGTAACTACTCCCTCTTTCATTGCTCCTTTTCCTTCCTGTTGCCCGTTAAAGATATTCCATCTTTTTTGTATATTTCCCAGGAGTCTGCCAAATTTCTGAAAAGCTATGCTATGGTCTGAACTTAAACACTAAAATAATTGCAAAACAAAATGGCAGGTGATAGACATTTCAGATTCTCAAAGAACAGCCAGGGCCTGCCCGGATTCCTCCTACTTCACTTTAGACATCTATAATGTGAGCAACTGGGCTCAGACTAGGCAGGCTTATTTCATCACCATTAATGAAGAAAAATCAAAACTTTTACAGTTTGATAGGATTAACCTTGTGAATTCCTATGCTGAGGTGAATCCCGCCCTAGATATGACTCATTCTTTTCATTGCCTGCAGAAGGAACCGAGGGTGATGAGCTTGGACCTAAAAGTATACTTTGCAGATGTCTGAAGTTAAATGAAATGACTCTTACTGAGGTGATCCTTTGTGAGCAGACAACTAATATGATTTTTGTGCCTTTTTGGTTTTGCAGTGTCCCACTGAAGGGTTAGCGGTTATGAGGTGTTTAAAAATGTCTGCTTTAAAATACTTCCCATAGTAGCAAAGAAAGAGGATGTGTGAGAGCAACCATAGGATCTACAGTGAGTGCCAAGTCTTCCTTTCCCATGAATGGTTAGTTAAGTCAGCACAACATTTCTTAAAACTAACAAGAACCTTATGAATATCCCTACAAATAAAACAAGCTCACTTTTTAGCAGGAATGACATTGTTAATTAAGCACAGATGGTTTAGGTTGCTGGTCAGCTAAAGAATCAGATAAGTAAGAGTGACCTGATGCAAAGGAAATTACAACATCAGAATACAGAAAATTGTTGTTCCTATGTAAATTAAAGTAATTGACTGTAATTCACTCTGCTAGGTGTGTGTGTTTAGTCACAGCTGGGTAAAAGATAAAATCATTCAAGACCATTCAGCTCAGATAGATACTGTTTCTAGCTGATGTTTGTCTGGTAATGCTAGATCTGGAAAACACAGTTTCTGTTCTTCAGAAGTTTCTTTCTTTCACTATATGCAATGTCATCTGCAAGCTACTTTATCTACAATTTCTCTAATTTATTGAATACACTTCTAACATATAGTTTGAATATTCATATTTTATATTATTTATAATAAATACTAAAGATTCAGCAGATATTAGTATGGTACGTCAGTTACAAGACTAGGAAACTCAGAGAAAAAATTTAGTAGTACACTGGCAGCAGTACACTGTCAGTAGGCCCCACAAGAATAATTAAAATATTTCACTCATGCCCAGGTCCCTAAGCCCAACAGCTAAACTGAATTATTTTATTATAGATAAAATATAAAAGTCTCAAAAGAGTAAAACCCAGATGTGATTTGAATGATTCCAACTTTATTTTCCCTGATGTTGCTGGTCAGAGCAAACTGAGGTGTCCTGTAATCATCCTACTGATTATAAGACAAAAGTCAGGCTTAGAGGCAGGCTGGCCAACCATCCTGGATTCCTCCAAGCTCACAAGCCAGGTTCCTCAGGCCGTCACAAACCTGGTGGTCTCTTATAGTGGGAGGGAATTTTGTCCCCCTGTGCCTGCCTTGCAGTCCATCTACTTGAGAGATGTAGGGAGAGGGGTTTCCAGTGAAGACTGAGTTAAAAACTTTCATGGTACAATAGGCTTCCAGAACTTTCTACTGGGCACATACAGGAGCTTTGGACTGGGACCAAAGTTTCTCTGAGTTTTCTAGTTTTTCTAGTTAACTCTGAGCTTTTGGACTGGGAACTACCAACCTGTCACTCACCTCTGTGCCTGGGAAGATCATGGAACAGATCCTCCAAGAAGCTATGCTAAGGCACATGGAGGACAGGGAGGTGATTGGAGACAGCCAGCACGGCTTCACCAAGGGCAAGTCCTGCCTGACCAACCTAGTGGCCTTCTATGATGGAATGACTCCATCAGTAGATAAGGGAAGAGCTACAGCTGTTGTCTATCTGGACTTCTGTAAGGCCTTTGACGTGGTCCCCCACAACATCGTTCTCTCTAAATTGGAGAGATACGGATTTGATGGGTGGACTGTTCAGTGGATGAGGAATTGGTTGGATGGTCACATCCAGAGGGTAGTGGTCAATGGCTCAATATCCAGATGGAGACTGGTGAAAAGTGGTGTCCCTCAGGGGTCCGTAATGGGACCAGTACTATTCAACATCTTCATCAATGACGTAGACAGTGGATTGAGCGCACTCACAGCAAGTTTGCAGATGACACGAAGCTGAGTTGGGTGCTTGACACGCCTGAGGGATGGGATGCCATCCAGAGGGACCTGGACAGGCTCAAGAAGTGGGCCTGTGTGAACCTCATGAGGGTTCTGAGCCTGGGTCGGGGTAACCCCTGGTATCAATACAGGCTGGGGGATGAAAGGATTGTGAACAGCCCTGATGAGAAGAAATTGGAGATACTGGTGGATGAAAAGCTGTGCATGAACCGAAAATGTCTGCTCACAGCCCAGAAAGCGAACTGTATCATGGGCTGCATCAAAAATAACGTGGCCAGCAGGTCAAGGGAGGGGATTCTGCCCCTCTACTTTGCTCTCATGAGAACCCACCTGGAGTACTGCATCCAGCCCTGGAGCCCCCAACATAAGAAGGACACGGACCTGTTGGAATGGGTCCAGAGGAGGGCCACAGAAATGATCAGAGGGATGGAGCACTTGTCCTGTGAAGACAGGCTGAGAGAGTTGGGGCTGTTCAGCCTGGAGAAGAGACGGCTCCAGGGAGACCTTGTAGCAGACTTCCAGTACCTAAAGAGGGCCTACAGGAGAGATGGGGACAAACTTTTTAAGAGGGCCTGTTGCAATAGGACAAGGGGTAATGGCTTTAAACTAAAAGAGGGTAGATTTAGACTAGACAAAAAGAAGAAATTCTTTACAATGAGTGTGGTGAAACACAGATCAGATATTAGGAAGAAATTCTTTACAAGTGAGGGTGGTGAGGCACTAGCACATGTTGCCCAGAGAGGTGGTAGATGCCCCATCCCTGGAAACATTCAAGGTCACGTTGGATGGTCACAACCTGATCAAGTTAAAGATGTCCCTGCTCATTCCACGGGAGGTTGGACTAGATGACCTTTAAACGTCCTTTCCAATCCAAAGTATTCTATGATTCTCTAGTTTCTACTTCTAGATGATAGAACTTTGGTGGTTGCCAAAAATACCTCAACTGCTTTAAAATATCCTCTCCTGTAGCAAGGGGCAGCATATTCTAGAAACATTAATTGTCAGGAATGACTGATGTAAGGTAAAAAAAAAAAAGAATTTCATGAAAAAATGAGTGTTAGGCGCTGCCTAATAACATGAATACATGGGTTGTTATTTATTTTCCTGCCTCATAGACAGCAATATTTCCATGTCTTCCTAGTACATGAATGGTATGTTCCAAGATTTTTATCTAATTTTATGTCGAAGGCAGTTGAAATTGCCTCTCCAGATGTTATTAAATAACCAAAGCATGCTGTAATCAAGCAGCCCAATTCTCTGGAAAGGAAATAATTTCCTGTACCTTATTTACATATCTCTAATTTCTTACAAATCTTGCAGAAGAGACTTATGACAATGGTAGTTGATGCTGTTTTCCCACTTAACAACAAATAGCTCAAATTCTCTGCTGGTATTAACCCTATTCACGCCTATCAACTGGCCTTCTGGGAATCCTAAAAGAACAAATTTGAATACAAGTGAGTTTGTCACTTTGTAGTATAAGGATTTAGCTATCCCGCAGGAAGAGTACAAGAAGCTGTGTGGAAAATTGACATAACCCTTGTTTCTGTGAGCCTGAGAGCACAGGGAGAAATAAAAGCATGTCTTCTAAGAGAACTAGTTTTGTGTTTGCTCTCTTAAATGTTAGCAGGATGCACATGCCTTTAATTGGATAATATAACCCTTTCACATTCCGCATTACCATTTTAAGGGCAGCTTCCATTATATATTCTGAAGCTGTAACTTGTAGCAATAAAAAGCAATTTAACACTTGAAACTAGTAGTCTTAAAACATTTGCAGACCTAGAGACTTCCAAATCACGTAGCTCAAAATTAAACTCAGTTTCAAAGAGCTAAAATTTAAAAAAGATATTTGGTTTCTCTAGTCCTCCTCCACCCTACATACAGTTTTTGTCCCCATCACAGAACAGTACAAAGCTAAGTAGAATATAAACCAGACCATAAAATAAAAGCACATGTGATTCACTATCTAGCTGACATAGCAGCTTAACCTGAAACCTATCATTTGTAGCTGGATACTAACAGGCAAAATGTAGTTTACAGCACAGTAGGGGCAGTGACATTAGAAAATTTTTATCCCTTATAGCTGTGAATGTACACCTCCAATTTGAAGATTCCTTTCACTGTTTTGTGTGTGAACATGTAATCTCAAATCTTGATCTCTATAATAACAGAGAAGAAAGGAGAGGAAAACAAAGAAAAAAAGAAATCCTGCAAAAAATCCTTCTTCTTTATTTTTCAAGGGGAGACAGGGCAGTTTCTGTAGCCTAACACTGACTGGAATATGAAATGTGAGAAGTTCCTCTCCTCTTTTTCCCTATGCATCATTAAAGGCCAAATCTAGTTAGCCTGCTCTCAAAATTTTTTCCCTTGAGCCCCTGGCAAGTTAGTCCTGTGATATCCTATTTCAAGAATTTCCCATTTGTTCAAATGAGGCCTCATTAATGCTAGATGAAGTCCTGCAATAACTTCATAACTCAGTAGACATGTCCTGGGACTTAGTTTACCCTGTTTTGTTGCTGCAAAATAACATGCAGATGGTTTATTATGCGCAATCACTCCCAGTTCACTTCCCTGACCTATGTCCTATGACATTAACATTAGACATTATAAACCTCAAGTGCATTAACATTTGAGAGTTTTCATCTTAGGAGTCATATAGTCTCAGTGAAAGACATTCATTAAAACCAGCTCACACTCACAACGAGTAAACTTTCTCATTAATGTTCCTTAAAGGTCAGGGAGATGATGAAGGAACAGTTATGTAGTAATAATAAATAATAATTTATAACATTTGTAATGCACTTTTATTCTCAGTATTCCAAAGTATATTAAAAACACGGTGAATAAAAGTGTTTGTACTTGGTGTGGCTTGATGCAGAAAATCATAAATATCACTGAAAATGAATTCTGAATGATTTGCCAGACTATGCAGTGTATCACCATTTTAACTAATATTTTTTAAAATTTCCACTGAAATATTATTATGTCTGGTTCTCTAAGACATGACAAAAAAGCCCAGACACCAATTCAGGCCTAACTTAATATAACAGTACTCAAAATGGGGAATCAGAAATGTAAAAATAGTAATTTTTTGACATAGGCATGGTGCAAGTTATTATGAAGCCATTTTCTTTTTATTTTTATTTTTCTTCCAAGTGTTTCCAGGATTCTGTCACTGGGAATGTTCTGTTTTGCCCTGAAGAATAAATGTATCTTCTCATTCACCTCTTAACCTTGACAGCTAATAAGCAGGGTTTCTCAATGAAAAGCTGCCTTACACAATTTGCCGTGTTCTTATGAGGGAACTGGATCTTCATAAAGACAATCTTCCACAAGAGACAGAGCATACACTTTTCATTCCTCTGCAAAGGCCAGTGGCACCAATGCCACACCAGTGAAAGCAACAACCTTTGACAAGTACCATCCAGCATCATGGTAGGCAAGCAGCCGGATAGTGTGAAACCAGCTTAAGAACTCAGCTCTACACAAACTCATCACCGCAGGTCTAGCCAGAAAAGCAATTATCCTGGGAATCCATTTCTTGCTGAAGAGATCCACTCTTTAGTCCTACCCCACAACTGGGAAATTGCCATTGACTTCAGCAGACTCTGAAAAGGGTGTAATCAATATTTAAGCCTAAATGCTTATGCAAGTGACAACACTGAATTTTTGGTATATGTTGTTCCTTTTAGTGCTGAGGAGCCAACAAAGGGGTCTGCGAGAGGGAGTTAGATACGAGGCAGGCTTGTGCTTCATCAGCAGATCTGTCTCCTCCGTTCTGATTGCAGATTCCTTATGGCTGCTGATGATTATGAGCCAGGAAAAAATGACAGCTGTTGTTCCAAAAAGCCCTTTTAAAACAGGGTAAACCCAATCCTGTATCACTGGCAAGTCAATTAACATGAAATGATCCGATGTGATTTTGCAGGCTTATTTTTTAGCGGCTATCAAACATAAAGTTTGAGAATAAGGATCTACATTTTAGGCATCCCATTTACATGCTCTGCTTCAGAAGCAGAAAGAAAAGACTCCAGCTGTCCTTATACTTGTTTTAATTTGTTCAGGAACACACATTTCTAGAAATGTTGATAAGGATCAGAATACTCCCTGACTGAGAGCATAGAAATCTATGGATTTGTTTTGATATATGCAGTCTCTATTCACAAAAAGACCCCAAATTTGCAAATTTCTTTTTTTCATTATTTGACTTCATATGAAATAATTTATATTAAATATAATACATTGTTATCCAATATGAAATTAGATTTTAGGGACATAGAAATGGCAGAAGGAGATTCCTATGCTTGAGCAAAAAAGCGGGACTGCCTTGAAAGACAACAACAAAGAAGATACGGAAGCAAAGGCTATTGCAATGCTGCCACTTGCTGCCTGAACAGGAAAGACTTGCTCTGAGCAATTATCATACACTTTCCAGCTTTCCAGGGCGTGATAATTGCTCAGAGCAGAAGCATCACGTTGTATTACAGCTGGGAGATCTGTAATGTCAGGAAAACAGTATTTTTTTTGTCTCTCATACCTATTAAGAGCCTAAGGTCTTCAGAGCAGGGATTGACTACTGCTGTGAGGTTTTGTATAACATGACTGAGACTTCTGAATACCATCCTAATCCTGATATTCTAATCCTAATAATAAAGTAGTTAAGGACTATGGAAAAGCAGAGAGACACAATCACAGAGTTACCCTTAGCTACGCAGCCTTAAGTCATTTACGGTAATTGGTGTTTTAGTAATGGAGGTAAAACTAGACAGTAAAAAAGAGGAGTTGTAAGCAGAGGAGTAAAATAATATTTCTGAGGGAGGGTGACGTCCTGTAGAATGACAGTGAGCTCCAAATGTCAGTGTTTTCTGCTTCTCTAAGGTCTCGAGATAATCATGGAGCTGTTCTGCAAATACAATGTGCTCTGCAGACTCCTGGTTTTGTTTGCCCTTTCTGACGTGAAAATTTATTGTTGAAAATGACATTTGAACAGCTGGTAATGTTTGGAAATTTCCATTTTACAGATCAGAAACTGAAAAACAAGGAGAGCAAGTCCTACATCAACAAAGCACCTATCTTTCATTGAAATTGATTTAACTCATTTCAGTGTCTAAGTACTTTCAAAAATATGTAGTGTAAAGACACCTGATCAAATCTCAAGGGAACTGTATTACAGGAGAATGATCTGAACATTAGCTTATGGAGTTTAAGGCTGTCATCAAAATTGCCTGATGACTGAATCATGAATATTTTTTTAAATATTGATAGTCATTTTGTATTACCTGTGAACTGAATTCAGATATTTATTCTTGAACATGGCCCATTAAATTATAATATTTAGGGTCTTTTTAAACAACTTAGTTTAATTAAATAAATACATCTATCACATAAACTACAAAGACCAGGTTTTATGAACAGTTAAAGACTTAAAGAAGCAGATAGACCCAATGATGTAATAGACTTTAGGGTCTATGTTGCCATCAGCATGTAAGCGGAAGCTTACTTGGCATTTATGGTAGCTGTACAGGTACAGAAACACAGGAAAAAACCCCTTTCATTTTAATTGTATCAGTAACAAAATTTTTAAAGCTCTTTCACAATGAATATGTCAGCATGAGAAAAAACTTCTCATACAAGCAACCTGTTAAATAGGCTAAAATAACAATACACATCTGACTTCTGGAAGATATATGAAAAATCTACATTTAAACTTAATTTGTTCTGGAGCTAAAGACCTAAATGCATGTGTTTTCAGTTGCCATTTATTTTATGGCTAGTTCTTTCTATTTATTGCTTTCAAATCATAATCAGGTGAGGAACAACTTGTCTGACAGAGCAGTTTCCTGCATTATGTATTTAGTGTAAACCATGTATTTTTTTCTGAACATGTGGGTTTAATGATGTTTTTGAAAGATTTCTCCAGTTTCCCTCCAGCTTCTTCATGCCGTGGCTCCAAAGAAATAGGGAGAAGTGAGAAAATGAGAAAGATGGAGCACCTTCAGATAGCTCTGCTTGATACCTGTTACAACTTGTCTCACTTGCTGCTCAGACTTTTGCTTGTTTTGACTGGATCCAGTCGCTGGGTTTCATGCCCTTTTAAGCTCCATTAGTCTCTGGATGATGACGGACTGCTATTCTGAGCTTCAGGAATGCCCAACTATTAATCCCATGTCTGACAGACTTTGCAGTAGTGGGACTCCCACAGCCAGTGTGACAACCTTCCCAGGCCTCTGACGTGTCAATTGGGCATGTCCCCAATCAGGTATGACCTGGGTCTGGAGCTTGGGTTTCTAATTGCACTCCAAGGACTGAATGGCATGGCATTTGCTGTGTTTTGAGAGAAAACAGTGATCCAGTCATCTGGGCTCAAAATGCATGACTTCAGCATAAGAAGTAGCTAGAAGCTGCGGCTATGTCTATGTTAGCAATGTGACATATTAGGAACAGCTTTGAAGGGAGGGATCTGGTGCTAGGCTCTTAGTGTCCACACTTCACATATTTTGGGCAGATTTTAGACTACTCCCCATCTGGTCCCATATGCTGAACGTCTCCTAGTGGTTTGAGCATGCTTTCTTGTTCTTGTTTGATTTCATTCAAATCCAGTCCGGTTTGGGTGGTCTAAGACCAAAGCATGATAAATGGGGATGCCTTGGGAGACCCTTTTCAAAAACATGATTCTGATTTCAAGTGAAGTGCTAATGCGATTCTTGTCTATAATCTTTACCTGTGAATCTGACATGGACCAAGGAGCTTAAATTTAATATCATGACAGGCTCCATGTAACTGCCTTTCTGTAAAACCACTCCCATGAGATCTTGCCCCAGTAGCCCAGGTCTAGTGCTGGCTGCTGGCGATTTCACGTGTAGGTCTCCCACTCTCCCTGTATTCATGGTATGAGGATGGGAGTACCCGAGCCTGTGCCATGAACTCAATGCTTCCAACCAGCAACCAAACTTCAGGTGTTGCAGCCCTGGGCAGCGCAGTGTTTAAGCCCTTTCTTGGCTCAGGAACAAACCCCACAATTTAAACAAAGATGTTTCTGTCTAAGCAGGCTGCCATTAGCTTTTAATCAGGAAATCTCTTGAGATCCTAAATTTGCAATGCTCCTTTAGTTAGCATGTTTTCAGTATCCTCTCCAGTACTACTTCTTATCTTTTGTGCTTTTTTACTGAGTTCACTCATTCTTAGTGTCTAATATTAATGCTGAGATACCAACTTATACAAATTCAGATGTGAAATAATTAAATGCACTTCAGGCTGTGCCACTGAGTATTGTTAGTGAGGCCATTTTCCTCAGAATGCTCATTTTACTGTGTCTGCTGGAGTCAAAAACAACAAAAGTCTTGTCTGAAAGGTGGTTTAATCCCAATAGGCAGCTCAGCCTCACACAGCCCCTTGTTCACTCCCCACCAGCAGGATGGGAGAAAGAATCAGAAGGGTAAAAGTGAAAAAACTTGTGCATTGAGATAAGGACAGTTTAATCAGTAAAGCAAAAACTGTGCGTAAGCAAAGCTAAATAAGTAATTAATTCAGTACTTTCCATTGCAGGCAGGTGTTCAGCCATCTCCAGGAAAGCAGGGATTCATCATGCATAATGGCTACTTGGGAAGACAAATGACATAACACTGAACATCTCCCCTTCCTCCTTCTCCCACAGCTTTTATTGCTGAGCATGATGTCACATTGTATGGGGTATCCCTTGGATCAGTGGGGTCAGCTGTCCCGGCTGTGTCCCCTCCCAGATTCTTGTCAAGCCCCAGCCCACTCGCTCGTGGGGCAGTGTGAGGAGCAGAAAAGGCCTTGACACTGTGCAAGCACTGCTCAGCAATGGCTAAAACATCCCTCAACACTGTTTTCAGCAGAAATGCAAAACATAGCACCATACAAGCTACTAGGAAGAAAATCAACTCTATCCCAATCAAAGCCAGTGCAAAAGGTTTTCATCCTTGTTTTTTCTCATTTTAACATTGCCCAAAACATTCCTTCATGTGTGTTTTCTGACTATCAATTCATGCTGCTTCTGTGCATGCAATTGAGGCCTCCAGAATCACTATTTGAATATAATCTGAATATATTTAACTGCACCCCAGGAAGAACACATTTTGAAATCTTAGAAAGCTGCACTGAAATTCTTCTTGTTCAGCTACTGCACAAGTCTGACATGGCAACAAAGCCCCAGAGCCTTCTCTTCCAACAGCCCAACTCCTTTTACTTCAAAGCTCCACCTTCCATGTGGGATTTGAGCTTTGTTTTTTGCAGTTGTACCTCATGCTTCCCCTCTCACACCCCGCTGGCAGTGTGCTTACTGCCAGAGCAAGCAGAAGAAGGGAGCAGCACTGGAAGCTCTCTGAGGGTGAGGATGGTGAGATGAAGAGCAGTGAAGTTTTAGTTAATGCACTGACAATACCTGGCCCCTCAAGATCTTATCCATTCCTATGTGCAGTCTTCTACCTTCCATTTTCCACTTGACTGCTTCCAGTAACCTCATTACCCTCACTGTTTTCCTTGCATCTCCACATCTGGTTAGCCACCACTCTTGTTATTGCTTTTAAAGGTTCTAAGTGATAGATTTGTGACTCCCTATATATTGTTTTCTCTGGCCAGAGTAAAAAAATATGTGATTGTTTCCTTAATGGTGAAAAATGTCATATGGAGAGCTATGTTTTATGAACAAGAGAAGGCATGGTGGAAGCCATGAGCAACTGGAAGAAATTGCTGTAGTTTGGATTAAGGTATTATCCCACAGGCAGAGATATACTGAGCCATGAGCAGACCTAGATGGTGATTGCCTTGTGTGGCTTGCACTTTGCAATTTGGTGTCCTCCCCAAAAGAGTGAACCTATGGAGAAAGACGAAGGGCTGAGACCTTAAGGTGAAAGAGTATGTGGGTATGAATATATATTTAAACATGGAAAGAGATTGTTTGCAGAGGCACCTAAGGTGAGGGAATGGACGAAGATGGCTAGGTAGAAACCTCACTCAATAGATTCATTAGGGGTGAGCTTTGAAATTCTGGAGGAAGTGGTTCTGGACTGG
Organism: Dromas ardeola; assembly: GCA_013398915.1. Lineage (NCBI taxonomy): Eukaryota > Metazoa > Chordata > Aves > Charadriiformes > Dromadidae > Dromas > Dromas ardeola. Next base: position 52,364 of record VYZM01020557.1, read on the forward strand.
GATCTATAGTTTTGAAGGAAACTATTTCTAAAACATGTGTGTCTCTGTGGACAATATTCAATTGCATTTGTGCATAGGCGTCCAATTACACATATCACACAGGTATCATGGAAGATGATATATGAAGAAGGGAATGGGGGGAGTGAATAGAGAAATACACACTGAAACACATGGAAAATGTCACTGAGAAAATGCATAATGCTTTTTTGTGGCTCTTTTGTAGGGAAAATGCTATGTGAGCTCCAGAGTACAACTACGGGGGGTATATTATAGACCTGAGTTTGCATTGAAATCTCAGCCTGTTTTGAAGATCATCTGGTTTCCAACTATAGACACCAGATTGCATTAGTATGCTTCTGTAATTTTATTCCATTGAAAACAGCAAAGAAACATCTCTCAGATCTCGTGCAAGTAGGGGGCAAAACTACAGTTTAGAAATTATCAACAGTTCCAATAGAAAATGCACCATGGATTAACTGAATAATTTTCAGAAGACATTGGTATGATTGGGATGAACTACAGGCAGCATCTTCTCTTTCCAATAAAATAAGAAATGAATTTATTGAAATAAAACTATCACAATGGATATACCTAAGTACAACCAAAAAGATCAAAACTGTAAAATAATGCTAATAGAAATGGCACAGTAAGTCACAATAAGCACCTGAATTGAGTGAAATTTTATGGCCTATTCTGAAGGAGATTGAAAACAGTATAACTAGGGACACCACAAGATCCAGAGTTTGAGTGTTGGATCTCATGCTGTTTTAAAAATTCAGTGACTAAAGAAAATTTCTGGTTTCGCAATCACAGAGATAGAAATTATATGTCTCCTGAACTGCGGACATGTTAAGATACTTTTTTAACATGTTTTTAGTCTCTCTGCTTAGTAGTTAAAAAAAAATAATTTTTTTTTAGTGGAAAGGAAACTGATCCATGCTTATGTCTGCTAAAACTTTTTCTGAGATTTTACTACAACAGTTCTTTTCAATTTTTGACTGAAACACGTTTGCAGGAAATAAATATTCTTAAAGGCACAGGAAAGATAATCAAGGAAAATTTCACTCCTTTCGGGTACACACTGTGGCATACATTCTCATATATTTTCTCTTTTTCACATTATTTGCAATCATGTAACCTTACATGATCAGTAATTGCATTTGTACAATGACTAGTTGTACTTAATCACCAAAATAGTACTTCTGATTGATGTTTGTGATTTGGATTAGATCGACTAGGAGATTGTATACAGTAAAAAGTTGGTAAAAATTAAAGGTGTAACTTGAAAACACCATCGGTAAAGCAAATGCAATTTTTATGAGATAGATGTCAAAGATGTTTTATACTACAGATCAACTTTTTAATAAGTTATGATCTTTAGAGCTGTTAATTACAATTTCCTCCCACTTGTCTAGGTTTGACAAGCTTCAAAATACCCATTTATCATACAACAAAGCTCCTGCTCTGCTATTAACAGCATGGGAAATGTGTTTATAGGCACTTTGTCAGGCCTTGTAGTTAGAAGAGTCAGCAAAACCTACTCATTCATGTTTCTCATGAGCCTTTCCCCTCTCTTTCCCCCTCCTCTCCAACTGTCTCAAACAAAAAGCTGGTTCTGTGTTTGCAGTGTACTGTGAACGGTTTCACTGCTGGTGATTAAAAACAAAGCAAGTCAAACCTTTGTGGGAATTTATAGAGTGGCAATAAATCCAGTACATGCCATCCACATGCTTTTCAAACCTCTTCATGTAACCTCTGTTTTTTGTTTTGGGATAAAGAGCGTGGACTCTGATAAATGCAACTACTTAAAAGAAGGAAAATCCCTATGTCGTGTACTGTGGCCCCCCTCCTCCCCCCACCCCCGGATGCTAACTTTATAACAGGGGATTAGGGGGTGGGAGGGTAGCTCACCAAAGCAACTTAAACTCTATAAAAGCTGGAGACTATAGATGACACAAAGCTATCTTTGCTATTGTCAGACATAACAATAAGCTAAGGAAAGGTCCAAAGGACCAAAGGAACCAAGGCGCAGTGTAGTTACACGGAATGGTACAGAAGAATTAGGAATTTAATCCGTTACAAATACAGAGTCATAGTACTTACACTATTGTATCACTGAAGTAAAATAGAATTGCATGAAGTCTACATCATTGCAACTGACAGCAATGTTTGGCCCAAAGTCTGGCTTAATCAGAGCAGAGGGCAAAGCAACGAAGTTTGTAGTTAGTGTTGTGAATGTCTGGGAGAAAATGTAAAACTCCATTCATGCTTCAGGACTATCCTTTGGCATTGTAGAGAGAACTAAAATTGACTCTGTCTCACCAGTTGAGGGCTTCCCCGTTTAAAGAGAGTTATAACATGCACACTTGGAGGACGATCTGTGCTTGGCAGGGAGAAGAGGGAGGGCGCAGGGCCGGTCTGTGCTAGGCTTTCACAGCCATCAGCTGGCACTTCCTCGGGGACCTCCTGCCAGCCCACACAGGCCAGGCCGAGGGGACTGAGGCACCATATGTGCTCTGGAGACTAAAAAAGGAAAAAGAATCTCTGGCTTACCAACTGTTATGTATAACACCTGGTAGAGCATTTAGTAAACTATCTTCTGAGGATTTATCATATGTATTGTATGTACGATTCTGTAACAGAACTAGTGTCGTAACCATAAGGAGCAGAGGAAACACTAGCTAAAGGCATCAGACCTTCCAATCTGAGAATTTTGATAGAAGGCTCAAGTACTGATGCTGAACACTTTTCACCAGAAAACATAGCTAAAGTGAGAAGGCAAGCAGGGAATAGTCTTTGTTTCAGTCCTCAAGACCAGGCACCAGAGAATGAGAAATATGGACTTTGTGCCCTGGCTGACAGGCTTGATTGCCCAGCATGGCAAAGGGACCGGCTGAGACCCCGTAGGATAGAACTGCATTTTTCCAGGAATCGTCCTCTCCCTTCCTCCCTGTATCATTCATTGTGTGTCTTCTCTGTTTTGAAAGACCTAAGGCAGAAGTCCTACTGATAAAAAAACTATGAAATTTTCTTCATGATTTTTTTTTAAGTCTTGAAGTGGTTTGGGTTTGTTTTCTTTGTTTTGGGGTTGTTTTTTTTGTTTGTTTGTTTTTTTTTTNTTTTTGGTTTTTTTTTTTTTTTTTGTTTTTTTTTTTTTTTTTTTTTTTTTAATACTTTGGAATAAGGGAAAAAAGGGAAAAAATTAAAATCTTTCCAAACAGCCCTTCTGGCCTGCGCACATTCATTCATCTATTCTACAATGTGGCTTTCACTCTGTTCTCATTTCCTTTTCAAGCCCCACTTGAACTCAGTGATTAATTGATAGCAGTAATAAGTTGCTATCATCTTCGCTACAGCCATGAGAGGGAATGGAGGCTGCTTGCCAATAGGCTTCAGCAATGCTATTTTGGAACGAGTGAAGTCAAGTGCCAGAATGGTAATACTGAACAGCACAGATAGCCGATGGCCAGAATCATTCCAATACATGTTATTTTTGATCATTCCAGCAAAAAATTAACTCTGGCTTTCACAGTCATGTGCTGCCACTGGAAATGTTGATGATCAGAAATGAGGATCTGTGTTTCATTTTTAAGTGAGACTGTACTTTACTGGATACTGACATGTCAGGCCATCTCTTTTCCCCAGGGGAAGCCTCTTTGCTGATGTCCCCACCACCATGCTTATGTCAAACCTCTCTGCTCTCCCAGCTCCTTGGTTAGGTGTTCCCCTCACACATCCTGTTTTGAGATTTTTGTTCAGTCAATCCATGATTTTCTGTCTGAGCCTCTTATCCAATCAAATTTCTTCCCACTCCAGCTCTCAGCTCCAGTCTCCCCAGCCCTGGTGTCTATTGCTGACTCTCACCACACTCTCCTGGCCCAGTCAACCTTCCTTGACTATTTGTCCTAAAAGAGCTCTTCAATCTTATACCATACTGCCCCACTCGGTTTCCTTTCCAGACACACAACTTCCTTGCAAATATCTCCTCACTCACAAACCTTATCCCATATGCTTCCTTTTGGCTTTTTCCATCCTGTTCTTCCCCTCAGTCTTTTCCAAAGGTCTTTATGCTTCCTGAACTGCCTCTTCTCCCTTCCTTTGAAACTAGCTCAGATGACTTCTAACTTTCCCGTATGCTTTTTTCCCCCTTGTTTCTTCAGCACCAGCTTCTCCTCCTACCTCATTTCCTCTACTTGGCTCCTCACCTTTAGCCCCTACAACACTGCTGCTCCAGGAACTAGAGTTACCCATGACTAAGCCCCGTTTCTGCAGCTCACACAAAGTACTGTTTAGAAAACTTCCTTGCGTGCATTCCCATTTTTGTTGCCAGTGAGAGCAGTGTCTGGAAGCCGCAGCTGGAGTAGAAACAGAGGGGTGGTGCTGGGGAGCTTAGGAGATTTGGACTGGCTTCAAACTTCCTTCAATGAAGCATAGGGAGGCAATTAATGGGGAAGCTTGGCACAGTGCCCGTCTGCAGAGTCTGCCTGTGCTATACAGCTGGCCTTACTCATTTGAGCATTTTCTTTGGTTCAATTCACCACATGGCTTTACTTCACTAGGATTAGCTCTTCAGTTGTTGTGAACTTATGCAGCCTTATTGAAAGTAATGTGGAGATGCTGGTTTACAGTTTCACTTGGTGTCATGTCAAAACACCAAGTTAGATATAATTTCAGCATAAAACCTCAAAGTGGTCTGAGTGAATACGAAAAAGCTCATGAAGTTTAGGGAATCTTTAAATGGGCTCGATTTCAGCTCTGTACATGCAATTATCTCATGTGGCTCCCAGTGTCAGGTTTTACTACAACAATTTTGCATTAATTTAATTAATCTCCAGCTGGAAGAAATGGCATAAAAATGTGCACAGTGTATTCAGACTTAAGTATTTGTTCAACCTTATTTCAACCTCATTTCAACCTCATTTGCATTTTTAGCAAAAAATCTGCAATTCTCAGTTTCATAGACTTCCTAGACATTAAAAAATAGATCTTCAATGGGAAGTTAGGTTAGAGCCAAAAGAGGATTTAGGGATCTTGAAGTTAGGCAGTGTAGCAACTATATTTTAAGCACTTTCCCCCGGAGTGCAATCCAGAATTGAGAGTTACAGTCCTCGGGGCATGGGAAGGGTTGCATAATTCAAAATGGTAGTCCCAAACCCCTGTGCACTGAGAGGAGAAGGCTAGCCAACAGAAATTGCCAAAGATGGATCAGAGCAGAATTTATTCTGCTCCCTTGAGTTTAAGCACAGAGTCAAGATTCCAGGCAGGCATATTGACTAATTAAAATATGGTTTAGAGTTACCTTAATTATCTAAGAATAATTAAGACCTCTTTCTAGGTCATGTTATGAACTGGATTCCCATGATGCTCAAGCGCTGATGTCAAAAATTGTAGCTGGTTCTGTGCAACCTCCAGGCATTACTGTGTTTAGGAATTTGTGCCAGACCTCAGTGATTATCTGTTCTGTGCCTATGCTCAATTGGCAACAAAAGTATGATGCTTTTAAGGGAAGATTATGGAAATAGATTGCATACGTAGAGTAAAATGCCCATCTTTTGTGTAACTATCTTGTTCATTGAAACACTTACCTGGGGAAGAGGGTCAATTAGGTTCGCTCAGGTTTATTTACTGCCTCAGCTAAAGGAGGAATATAAGCCTCAAATTCTTTCATTGTCAAAGAACAGCTCAGATGTGAGACTGTGGATGGGAAGTATTGCCATTGCTTCAGTTGAGGTTTGCCAGCTGAAGGAAACAATGCCAGAAGTAGCCAAATCAGGGCAGCTTGGTTCGGTAGCTTAGTCATTAGAAATCCTAGTGGAAGGGGAAGAGTCTTGAGTTTCTGCAGGTGAACTCCTGCCCCATGAAATTCAACATTGCACGTATAGAATAAAAGATAAGTAATACCAAGTAGTTCTTGGTGTGCAACTCTTCACACCACTTAAGGCCAAAAAGGTGTCAAAGAAAATCCTCAGGCAGCTAACAGAAACTGTGAAGCTGAGATTTGCATGTTGTCATCATCTTAACGTGAAAGTGCACTTGGCACAAATTACATGGCAGGCAATGTGAGTAACCCTCTTTCATATATTATGAAAAAAAGAAAGACGAATCATAAGATTCACAGATTCAGAAGCCAAAGTAAGCGATACAGCCCAGCAATCTATGATCTTCTCAACAGAGAAGAAAAGGCCATAAAAAAGTTGGTTTTACTATCATTTAAACAAATTACTTTCCCATTTTGATTCTGCCCCCATAAATATGGTCACATGTTGATTGTATTAGAATGGAGTAATGTTCAATGGCTTATTATTAATTCAATTTCTTCTTTTTTCAGTAAGACATTTCTTGTTCCTTCAGTAAAGCATTTTTTCCTCCTAATTTCCAAAATAAAATATCTTAACCAGACTGTTTATTCAGAAAATGGAAAAAAAAAGAATCTGCAGAGAAAATGCTTTGAAAAGTAATTGTATAGTGATTGCAAAGAGCTTCAGATGAACATACTACCAGCATGTTAATTATTTTCTCATCTAACCTCTCCTTAATGTGATTCAAGGGAAAAGGAAAAACAAATTGCTTGCTAAGGATTTAAATATAAAGCACCCTATGTGCAAAGAATTTATCCATTTACCTCTTCTTGGATTAAGGCAGAATCCTTGGTTTTGACGGGAGTCTCCTCTTAGCTGCCTGCAGTCAAATTATTGCTGCATTTTTTGTTGTTTTCTACAGTTGTAAGCTGTTATCTGAAGCAATGCTATTCAGAGCAGGTCATTCCTCACACTAGATAATTTTATCCTAGAAATGACTGATATGAACAGTCCATTTCATAGCTTGGAGTAAAAATACTTCCTCTGAGTTGAGTTTAAATGTATTTCTCTCAGATGATTGCAGACACATCAGTAATGTTTCCAGACCACCAAGCTTTCTGAAGAAAGCACTTAGTGCCAAAGTCTGCTTCCATTTACGTGAATGCTAAATTCTGCTATTATATGTGCCAGTGGCCAAAGGCCCAGGTTGTAAAACAGTAATTAAGAACATAATTTCCCCAGTGTGAATTATGTGTGTGTTTTGAAGGCAGATCTTGGCTGTTTTACCATTGGCTTTCGAAAGTTTGTTTCCCATGCAGTTGCACTCATTTGCTGTGTACTAGGACTGGTTTGGTCTATGTTAAAGATTTTGAAAGGAATTTTACTGTACATAGTCTGGTACTGTTCATTCCCATATTTTCACTGAAGTGAAAATCTTAAAATCTGATATATTCTTTCACTTTAGATATTGCTCTGATTAAAGGAGAAATGTTATGCTTCAGAACAATCAAATATTTCAATGAATTTTTAGCAGGTTTAAAGTTCTTCTATAGTGAGAAAAAGAGTGATCTAAAGCCGTCAATTTTTGCATCTATAAAACACCTTTCCCTCAGTAACTACTTGCTCAAAATTAGTAACAATACTTTGAGTGCTGGTACAACCTCCCCAGGGACGTGGCAGAGCATCCATCACTGGATGTTTTCAAGAGGCAACTAGACAGGGTCCCAGATAATCTCATCTAGGCTCCCTTTCCCACGAAAGGTTGGACCAAATGATCTTTCAAGGTCCGTTCCAAACTGGGCTGTTCTGTGACTCCATGAGATTTGCGTCTTCAGACACCACGTCTGACCTAATGCGTTGTACTCCATTAACACCGGCATACTGATATTACCTATAAAAAGCCAATTGCAACATTGTCCAATAAGCACTGAGCAACTACAGTTCAAGATGGTCCTTTACATCTCAAGTGTAAAGATGTTTCCAATTAACAATGTTTCAGCTACTTCGATGCAGATAATTTTGGGGGGATACCGAATACTAGCCATGCTGTGACGCTCACAGTTATTCGATTCTCTCTCTTTCCAAAATAAATTTAAGGTGGGACAGACTTACTGTCTTAATGACCACAGTGATACATGGAATTATGACCACAGTGATATATGGAATTCTCTGTTCCATTTCTCAGTGCAGCTGGGAGGAGCAGTTTCAGTTTGACGGCTTCTGTCCTTGCACTTCAAGAGTACTACAAGAGTTGGCGTTTATTCAGTAAGGATATGTAGCTAGGAGACACCGCTCTCTAACTCTAGTTGTTAATTTATCCAAGTATTTAGCAATTTTGAATCTTCAGTGATGAACATGGGTTTTTAATCAATTACATAAAATAAAGAGGTTTGGCTTTCCACAGACTGGTTTACCCAATCCTCTCTGCCACACAGCTAGGCACACTGGTCATCAGCTCCCCAAAGCCCTGGTGTGAACTGCAGAGTACACGCAGAAACATGTTAGTCCTCTATCTACCTGAGATTCTAAACCTCTAACTGCACAGAGAAGCTGATTTCCTCTGCATCTCAGTTACTTGGTTCGTAAGATAAAATTACTGTCTAGGCAATTCTAGGTAAAAATAGCTAACAAAAAGACATTTTAATCCCAGAAGTTGAAAAGGGTGGAGTCATTTAACCTTTTAACTAGATAAATGCGAGCTTAAATTATATTGCTCGTTGCATGAAATGGCATGACATTTTCTTCCTTTTGGAAAATAAAACTGCTTCAGTTCATTCTGAAGCAAAAATACTCTATGACATAGTAATATCACCACCTTGTGGGGAAGAAGTGTGCCCCAGCATGTACAAGCATTGCCATGTCTGTGAATATTCCTGGAGCTCCTATGTACTCAATAGGGAAAGCCAAAACAAATACATAGTCAATGTTGCTAAAATTAGAAACAAAACAAGTATTCTAATAGAAGGTAATTTGTTCTAAAAATAATAAGGTATTGAAGCAGACAGCTTTATCTTCTTATTAGTGCTTAACACATCAACTCTGTAAACTTCACACAAATTGTGCAGCTAGTGATGAACATTATGGTTTGAGCCCTTGATTTATAAAGATATTTAAATTTTATAAATGCCTAATGTGTTTATAAATGTGTTCTACAATAATGTATGTACATATTTAAAAATAATGGCTAAATGTATTTCTACACCACTTTGCACTCTGTTTCCAGCAATTCTACTTTCTCCAACTCTCATTTTCATAAAAAACGCCAAAATCAGGCTCTTCTGAGAAGCTGGACATCTGGCAGAGGGAGAAATATACCCAGCCTGTACTCGACCACCTGAAGAACAAGACCATCCTTTCTCCTCCTTAAGTCTCCATTTTTTCTGTTTTCTATATAACTTCCAAACTCTATCAAACATAAGGCAGGGTTTGTACAGACAACAGTTTCATTCACAACAGGCCTAACAGTCTGTCCTGTGCACTGAATGACGTAGTATCCTGTGGAAAAGCTAGTATATGCTTATGTTATTAAAAGCTGTAGTATAAAAATGATACTTAAGACTTAGCATGAGAATTGGAAACTTAACTCTAGAATTTCCTAATACTTTTGGATAATTTTCAGTGTTAGCAACAGCCAATACGAAGGTTTTCATGTTTACTTCCACAGATACTATTTCAGAGAAAAAGGTGAAAAAGTATTCTCTTATCTGTTATTATAACACCACTGAAGTTCTGTAGGTCTTAAAAAAATAAAAGGAAATCTTCTTTATTGGAAAGTATCAAACACCTAAAATATATACCAGTGAAGGTATTTTGTACTGTTGAACAAGGATATTCTGGTTTACTACTAGAAGTTTTTTGTTGGTGGTTTTTTTTTTTTCCTGTCCTGGTTTGCACACAGTAAAAAAGGAGTCCATGTACAGCAGAATACTGTCAGGATGAAATACATTCAAAACATACCCTAGCAGAACTACATTTGAGCTTTTAAAGAAGACATTATGGCTTTAACTTTACACAGGTGAAATAAATTCTTTCTTCATCCTGCAATGGAACAAAACATTGCAGAAGTCCTATACTCCTCAAAGATAAGGGAAAGCTGTCCACTTGACGCATTTAACTTGGATGCTTCACTGCTTAAAAAGCAGAATCCAGGCTTTCATAAAGTTATTCAGGCAACCCAGCCTGGTCCTAGGCTTCCCCCCTGGCCACAGGTCTCCAGACTGTGATTTTAGGGAGCCTCGGTTAGGAACCCACCTCTCTATTACTTGCGAAGTCCCCTGTGGGTGAGTGATTTGGTGACCAACTTAGGATTCATAACAGGCACTTCTGACAGCTTAATATCAGACACTGGTTACTCTTGGGAGAAGGCACTTACTGCAAAAGGAAATATAAGCAGGAGCGCTTATTTCACACAGTAGTAGAGCAGTTGCCAAGAAATCAGGAAAAGGCTCTGGATTTACACTAACTTGAGGATGTTTGCACTACCATTTCTACTACTTTGTAGCCAAAAAGCTGGCAGAAAAGTCAGGGCTAATTCTCTTTTGAGCTTTCTCTGTTGAACCTGGACCTTTTACAGCACAAACTGCAAATAAAGCAAGGAAATAAACTAAAGAAAGCCTAACTCCTGTGAGAAGGGGTTTTTACTGAGAGATGTTTCTGGTTTTCCTGCTCTTGGTGTTGGTGGTTCCAAATGACTCTTAAAAACTTGGGTTCTGGTTTCTACAGATACATATTCTCAAGACAGTTTTCTGCTTAGGCAACAGTTCCCTTCATTATTTTTTTTTCGATTATTTAATCTGACCATGTATACCTTCTGAGAGCGTGAACATGGTCACCAGTTTATTATTTTTTTTCCCATCTTATTTGTATCTTCTTATCTAAGTTTCAAACACGGAGTTCTTTCAAAAAAATCCTACCAGCTTCAGATCCAGCACCAAGAAGAGCAATCTGAAAAATCTTAACTCCAGAACATACTTATAATTAGCATCTTCATTTGGCACTGCAAAGTTCCCCCAGCATGCAAACGTACAAAGAAGTCTTTTTAGTTCCTGCCTCACCTGTGTTGTGATTCAGAGCTGAGACAAAGAGCTGACGAAAACCCTGGGGAAAGTGGGGTCTGTTTGGTGTGATCTTTGTGCTCTACTTGCCACACAGTAATCACAGAGCTCAGCAGACAGCAAAGCAACCACAGATGGTATCATCTGAGAAAGGGGAGCAGAGCACCACTTTTGCAGAGCAGACTAACAGGTAGGGAACTCCCTTGGGAGAGGAGACTGGAGGTCCTCAGGTAGGGTGTTTATTCTCCAGATTATTTCTGGGTTTTATTTTAGCCTCAAAATGAATACAATGAAGAAGGCATACTTAATCTGGGCCGAGCATGCATGAGTCTGTCCATACTCATCAAACTAAACATTGAGATCACTAGGTGACAGTGTAACACTTTATATTTGATCTCAGTCTGCTCTCGTGTCTCTGACATTCATAGCTTCCTGACGATTTTCAACAAACAGAGTTGAAGATGTACTTATTCTATCAACCACTGTCTAAGGCATTCACAAAGGAAGTGGAGAATGTAGGTTTGAATGTCCATAGAGGAAAGAGGCACATGCGTGTGCCAGTTAGCAAGGACACTGGAACTTGATGGGCTCTATGGTTAATTTTTTTCCTATGTATACCTACAGCCCAGGCTGTCTTGGACTTTTAAAAAAAATTCTGGGTTCAAACCAGCTGTTTTCCCTAATCAGCTGATGCATCCCCCGTTACACCCTTTGCTGCCCACATTCTCCATCAATTGTTACATCCAAATTTCAGCACCTGGTTCTCAAGGGTGGGGTAGCAGGCTGCACCCTGTATAAATAAAGTGGGCCTTCTATATGGAGTCAATACTTTGTTATTAGTCTAAAGTCAGCAATATTTTTATTAGGCCAGTTACACTGATATTAACATTTACATTCAGGCTATCAAATTATTATAACTCTTTCCCAATAGTGATGCAGTTAGCACAGATATACACACATTTTCTAGTGTTTCACCCTTTCCTGTGTTAAGCTTACATTTCTATATTTCTCAGAGTCCTGAAATAAATGACACCCATCTGTTTTGGTGTTTAAGAGAACAGATTTGTCCAGACTCTGCCAACTTAGTTTACTACTTTAGATGCAATGTTCCTCATGGGTGCTTTAATTGCCAGACTAGACTGCAGACTTGGTTGCAGTAATCAGGCATTTTTCCTTAGGAGGGAACTAAGGTAGAAGTGTTGAATCACACAATTATTCAGGTTGGAAGAGATTACCAAAGGCCATATAATCCAACCTCCTTCTCCAAGCAACATTGCTTTCCGAGTTAGTTCTGGTTACTCATGGCTTTGTCCAGTCAATTTCTGAAAATCTCCAGTGATGGAGATACCACACGTCCTCTGGCAACCTATGCTTAACCACTTTCATGGGAATTTTCTATATATAAATAAAAACTTGAGGTTTCCCTTGCTGCAACTTATAACTGTTGTATCTTGACCCTTTGTTGAGCACCTCCGAGAAGAGTTTGGCTCTGTCTTGCCTATAACCTTGTATTAGGCAGCAATCAGATATCTCTTTATCTCTCTCCCCTTCTGGGATGTCTTTGAAAACAGATTTTGTTAAGGTATCTCATTTCAGGAATATAAAAATTAAGTACCTAATTTCAAATCCCTTTTCAAACTTTTGATTACCACTTGCAACCAATCCATTAAATCTCTTAAAAGATCTGAACAGATGAAATCATTGATTGCAGCTGGGGAATGATAAAAAAGAAAACAAGCCAAACATCTAAAAAGCCAACAAGCCTAAGTGCTTGAAAACTGGATATGTGAATAGACTACTCCAAACCGCTTGTGAGGGTGTTAGCCCGCAGGCTGGTGCTGCTGCAAAGCAAGGTGACCACCAGCCAGATTAAACAGAAACCAGGCATTTGCCTGGGAACCTTTCAATCATAAAAAGGGTCAGCTTGAAAAGAAGTGTAAAAGACTCCTTGAAACCTTTTTATCTGGGAGATAGAGGTATAAGAAAAGCACATGAGGCAAAGCCTGGTGTGGCACCGCCAGGAGCTGTCCTGCAGCGCCACAGCCTTCCCGTGGGCCACCACGAGCCACCTGTGCTCAGCCCAGGGAGGGGGGGGACACACATGGGGACCTATGCCTCAGTGGGCCTATGGGACCCTGTGGGGAATTTTGCACCAGCCCCAGCAGGCTGTGGGGAGCTGCAGGGGCACATGCAGAGCTGGAGCACCTACATCTCCAGTGGGAGATAAAAATATATAATATACAAAGTGGGGAACTCCCTGTCCCAGGAGAGGGGGTGGACGTGTAACCCCACACGGCCACAGACAGGGCACATGTGTGCACATCGCTCTGTTGGGGAGGTCGTGTGTGTTGGGGTAGGATTAGAATTTTTTATAACAGAGCACTCAGAAACTCCTAGGTGCGTATTGACACTTTGTATGTGTCCAGTATTGTGGCTGATCTGTTGTATTGTTGATAATGATCCTGTATTACTTATTGCCAGTAATTTCTGTGTCATTAACAAATCGATATATTGCTTTGATCCTGATTTGATTCAAACCATGTGAACTGAACAGTTTTCCTTGCACTACCCTATTAGTGTATGTGTTTTACCTCCTGTGGCCAGACACCCAGTGAGTGTCCCAGCTACTGTTTCAGGATCAAGCTTCCTAGCACACAGGTGATACTCTGGACATCAGATTCCCCACCAGGAGAACATCTCACTAGAGCTTGCCATTCCTTTACTGAGTTTCAATTTGAATGAATTAACATTTCCTAATGAAAAGGTTCAGCCAAAGGACTCATAATCTGCTTGATGTTTTGTTTAGTACAGTCAGACATCAACTGTAATGTCACTGCTTTTAAAACGTAACTGGATATGTTTTTTAGAAAACCAGTATTATTTGAAATATTTTAGGCTGTAGGCCTTTTGTATGTAAGTGGGATAAACCAGACAATAACTTAGATCTACATAGCACCGGTAATAAACTGGTTGTATTGCAGTGTTTTTTCAAGACTGTGCTTTTATGTATGCTCTGTGTGGCATTACTGAAGGCCCCCTACAGATTTGTTCTCATTGCAGATGTCATGCTTATGGCGCAAGTTCATTTCCCTCACTCTTTGTTACAGAGACGGAATCAGAAGTGCAAAATATGGAAAATAAGTGATCTAAAAGATGTAGAGCAGAAAAAAGTGGCTGTGACGTGAGGGTTTTATCAACTCTTTGTACCTATCAGGACTTATGCTGAACTTACACCTGTGTTGGGAGCAAAACAAAGCCTTGCACTATGACAGCAAGCAAGAAAATGCCACTTCCTTGAAGCATCATGTTACGAGCAGTAATTAAATGTTAAATTTGCTTGAGTTTTCATATGCATTCTTTATAGAACTTCTTCATACAACTCAATTTCAGGACTAATCCCTAGAGGATTTTGCTAACAGCAGTATAAATTAATTGAAAGATATCTCACTTTCTCAAGAAAGTAATCCAGCTTTCTAATAGACGTTGAATAAAATTAATGGAATAACTTTGATGGTTTGTCTGACAGGTGTCTTTCAAACCCTGCAGCACTGCCTTCCTCTGCTATATGGACCTCAATGATTTTATCTTCCAAGGAAAGGAATATCTTATACAGTGTGGAACAAAGTCAGCATTGATCGGTTTATTATTCAGTATCATTAATTGAAAACCTTTCTTTTCTCACCCACAAACATCTTCTTTTCCCCTCTTGGAATGATAGACCTCTGTTAATAAGACAGAGCAGGGGCAAAAAGTCCAAGTCTTTCCCTGCAAATGAGATTTGAGCTCCCTCTTTGCTCTCCTTCTCTCACCAATTTTTGCTCCTGCACTTTTGGCTCCACAACTATAAAAGGAGTGAAAACAATCCCAAAAGCTGGCAGTTAGGACATTCTCCTGGAAATGTGGGGTCAGACCCTGAAAGGGAAGAGTTCCACACCCAGCCGTCCTGTTCTGACCACTTTGCTATATCCTTTAAAGGAGAGGATCAGTTTGGGTTGCCAGTAGATGTAGGCACTTTCAATTAAGTCAATAAAAGAGGTAAGTACCTTAGTGTAATTTTACTTTATAGCTCTCCAGAAGCCTTCAAAGCTATAGCTCTTACTCAGAAAGAATTTAAGCATGTCACTTCAGAAGAGCAGATTGGGTTTCCCCACTGGTCCTGTGTGCCCAACATTCAGATCCATTTGCACAAAAGTTAAGTGCCTCAGTTTGTCACACTGGCTCTGTGGCATGCTTTCTACCTTTGTATCATGAGTATATTTCATTAGCATCTCTCTTATATGAAAATGAAATTGTCACCTTTCTGCCCACTGAGGATGGGCAGTCTGGTAATTTGCTGATGCAAATTAAAGCTTCAGGGCTGCTTTCTTGAACTGACAGGTCACAGCTTCCAAGATCTCTTCTTTGGTCCAGGATCACTGGAACGTATCACATTGCAACTGCCACCTGGGAATTTGTAAGCAAAATCTTCTGGTAATGTTTTTATACAATTCCTGTCCACAAAGGGATATTAAGACCACACGGTTGACAGCAAGAAATCCAAAGTCCTCTTAAATTCCCTGCCCAGAAGTATGTGTGAGTGTTCTATGTATAGCACATCAGAGAAGCCAAACATGTCCAGGAAGCATGAGACATACTCTCCATGTACTGTATCCGTTTTTTTTTAATCTGCAGTAACTCCAGCATGTCCAGACATTTTGATGTGACACATGTTCAGTAGATCAGGATCAGATCTGTAAGACTGGACATTTTGATCCTGTGATGATGGTCTGGGTTTTCGCAGAGGGCATATCTGATCTAGAGGCATTATGGCCAGAGCTCCTGCTGTGCTGAGAGATTTCTAGAAATCCTGGACAAACACTGAGCAAATATTTTGGCCTGAAAAGATTTCCAGGAACAAAAAAGAAATCTCCTTGCCTAACTCATGTTCACGTTGACTTGGTCAGACTGGATAACCCCCACTCCACGCTTCCAGTCATCTGCAGTTCCTCTAAACCATATTCCTCCAAATTTTACCTTCCTGTTTATATTACCTTTTAATGAAATTAAGCAGGTAAAAAAATATTCATAAAGAAGTTGACGTATCTTGACATGATCTCCACTTCCTATATTTTCTATGTATATTTATGCAGTTCTCATGAAAATGTTGATGCATGACACTTCAGAAAGGATTAAAGGATTGCTACTTAATTAATACCACTCAATATTTTTGTATAGCTATTAGATCATCCCGGCCAAACTGAAGTTTAATTGTATGATTGCAGATTTGACTTATGAAGGGTTTGATGAAATATGTTTAGACTACTAGAACTCTGTTGGTGTAGTATTGCTTAGAATTTGGACATGAAGTTTAACTATAACAATAATTATCTTACAGATCCTTAAAAGGTAAGTGTTAATGGTTAATCGTTATCCAACAGGTACATTTCAAGTGAGACTCTTCAAGAATATGTTATTGGTCTCTTACTATCCTGAAGAAAACAATTAGCAATATAAAACCTTGCTGGCTTAGTTGCATATAATACAAAAAATTGCCAGAGTTAAAATTGATAGCAAAGGAAATATGTTTTCCAGAAAAAAACTTGGTTGTGCAGCCAGCTGAGGTCATTTGAATAATATGTATTTCCATGCAGCAAATTTGAGGCTGTATTCTGAAGACTAGGGATGTTACTTATACATTGGGGAATATGTTCTGAACATCACTGACTCAGAAAGGGAATGAGCCTGATCGTGGTGGATAACAGGCTGGACATGAACTTACAACGTCCTGCAATGCTAAGACAGCTGATATCAATCTCTACTCTAAGTCTAGGAAATTAATGTCTGTGAGTACCTACATTACTCTGTGAGTACCTACATGGGAAAGTGACTTCTGAGAGTATATGCATCATTAATCTTGCAAACAAAGGCATAAAAATGTCCAATGACTGTCAGCTAAAACCAAACTGTTTCAGAATAAAATAAGGTATAAACACTCTACTGGGAATGGAATGTATTTACACATCTTGCAAGGTAAAGTGAGCCCTGCTTTATCTGACCTCAAGTTTGGAAGTCACCCCAAGCTTACCAGTCTATCCAACTCTGTTGCTCAGCAAAAGTTAGGGCCCATGTAGGAAACGCTGACGTGTTTTTGTGAAAATTCAGATTAATGAGAGAAAGTATTATGGCAGAAATATTGTGATATATCTTCAAATAAACCAAAGTAATACTTTATTATAAAGATGAGTTATTATGACTTGGATGACACAGTTATTAATCATAACTGTCTTGAAAGACAATGATGATTTACTCTTTGTTCAATTCAATTACATAGGTGTATATAGCTATACCTCAAACTGCTGGAAGGGCATACCTTAATTTCCTCATAGACCGATCTGACTAACAGCTTGTACCACCATCTGGCTGTAAACCCCCGCCCAGTAACAGAGATTGGGGGAAGCATCATAGTGGATTTTGAAGTCATTTTGGAAGCAGAGGACACAAGGTGTGACAGCTGTGTTGGATGGGATGGATGTGTTGGATGTGTTGGTGGGACCGCTGTGTCTCAAATACTGAGACATCTGGGGCGAATGCCATCTTCCCCCAGCATGGGCTGTGATGACTCACTGGCATGATCATTCCACGTGTGTCTCTGTGTGTGTTTATGTCTGGGCAAAGCTTTTTCTGATACAGCTCATCCCTTGCTTGGACCACTTAATAAATTGAGATTAGCCTGGTGTTAACCTGGTGTTGCCTGGTCCTCATGTGAGGTGAGAATGCTCTGGTTTTAGCACAAAAAGTCATTTATAGGGAAATATACACATTGCATCAGATCATACAGTAACAGCAGTAGCATCACAACGTTCATCATCTGTGGGCACAAAACACTTCACAACCCTCCAAGTTCCTCCTTCCACACGGTGTGAAACCCAAGGCACTGATCATGGGATGGAGCAGCAGCAACCGGCGGGTCACATAGCAGAGCGTGGGCAGGTCATGGGCTCCTAATACAGCTAAGCCTGTTGTCATCAAGGAACAGGAGAAGCCCAGGGCACCACCGTGAAAATGAGGTAACACACCCCTTGCTTCAGGGCACTGTAAGGTTGGAGGCATCTGCACAAGCCATGCCTGAGTATAATATTTGTAGCAGGCCTTGAAAAACTGAGCTGCTGACACCACGTTGCTGTGATTTTTAATCCTTCTCCAGCCTGTCTAGCGAAAGTATAGTGCCATCAGTCAACCCTGGTTTCCTAGTTTGTCACAACATTTAGCAAAATTTAGAAGCCTGCCCTTCACTTGCTTTTCTACCGTAGGAAGTCTGTACACCAAGCGATAGGACAACTGAAGCTGGTCTCCTCAGTGGTGGTGTCAATGCTGTTTCCACGGTGCTCACAGACCCCTTCCATTTCCCCTGCCTCAGTCTCTTATCAACAATACCCCTGCTTATTTTAGTTTGAAACCTCTTGTCTCCGTCATATAAATCTGTCTGTTTTGCCAATAGTGGAGAAGTCACTGAGGAAAAGGAAAACTTTAGGTCACATGCACAGAGAATCAACATGATCACATAAATATCTGAGAGAAAACAAACTGAATATGGATGAAATAAGAATCAATGTATTTATTCACCACTGATTTCAGTTTCTCACAATTGATTATTTAGCATCTGAAATAAGACTGCTGAGAAACTCAAAAAGAGTGTTTTTCATTATTTTTATCTCTAAGTGCAGGGCTGTGACTATAACTTAAACAATTCCTTTGTACAACCCCTGAACACACACCCATACACTTAGGCCCCTGCTCCAATCCCAAAACTTACCTGGTTAGGGAAGTCTGAATCCTTTTCGTGAAAGAACATCTTCACATATTTATTTTTGCATCTTGTTCAGTAAAATGAAGTTTTGGTGATTAAAAATAACCATTCATTTTTGAACCAAAGTATGAAACCATTAGGAGAAAAAAATAAGGCAAAAAAGAATCAGATTGGATGTTGCCAGGGTTTGTTACCCCACATCACCTTCTTGTTTTGAGACGTGAACTATGCTGCCTGTATAGTTTTCATCACCAAGGCCACTGGCAGCATTCAGAAAAGCTGATACTCTCCTTCTCAGCAATGGCTGTTTGTTTTCCTTGTTGATGATTTTGCCTTAAATCTTAGAAATTTTTATTTTTGTGTAGGTCTTAATGTTTATGTAATTTCCAAAAGCCTGTTGAATCATGAGCTGGCTATCTGTGTCCAAAACCGTCATGCTGGTCTAATCTATATGGTGAACACATTCTGCCGGGAAAGGCTGGGAGGGGGTGATGAAATCAATAACTTCCTCAACTAAATACAATACTTCGCAACTGTGAGAATCATTATGAATGATGCTACAACAGATAAGGAGGAAGAATATTGAAACAACAAAATGCGTGTGTGGATTCTGTGCATTTTCTAAACCAAAATAAGAATACAGCTTTGCCATGTGTTGGGAGGTTGTGTTCAAAGTCTGGAAACGATTGCCTTTTGGAATTTCAAGAACATGTTAAAGGGCTGCTCGTACTTATGGCTGGTAATGTTTAGTCATCACAACTACGAATAGTGATGAAAAGGAGTTGCAAGCACTTGCATGATGTGGGAAATTCGATTTATTTTGCTGTGTATTACAAGTCATGATTCAAAACCCTCAGAATACACAGACTCCAGCTCATCACTCATCAAAAGGAACTGAGTTTTTAGTATGAGTAGGCAGTATGTGTAGTATGAGGACCACAAGCCTATAGAGCCAATACAAAAATTGGCACACAGGGAGATTTTCAAGGGCATGAAAGCATCTGGGCCAGGGCCAGGATCCAGAGGGTATTGAGAGGGATCCTACGGTTATGACTTTCAGTAACCAGTTTCCTCTGAGCTCCACATTCAATAAGAGCCACAAGTCTCTTGCCTCTCTGGAGGTATTATGAGCCCAGACCTCTTATAGCTGGCGAAGCAGAGAGAAAGGTCTATTACAATTAAACTCTGTATGATGAGTTTTTCATTAAAAATTATGACATGATTTTAATGGTAAAAAACCCCAATATGCAGTCTGTTCCTAATGAAGAAAGGACTTTGTTCTGGAAAACAGCATCTCAGAAAGGTCTTGGGGAGAAGTAATTCAACAGTAGTTTTCAAGATACTACTGTTTCAAAAAAAGCTGATGTTACCTTGTGTTAAAATTTAATAGGAGAACAGTGAGTGGCAGAAGTGAATTTACTTTCTATCTACAGTCAGCGCATCCAGTATTTAAAAAACATTGAAAAAGTTGGAGAGGTGCAACAAGAGTCACAAAAATCAGTTGAGTACTAAAGAAAATACTTCGTGAGTAGTAAAACCTCCAGTTTATTTAATTAAAAAAAAAAAGTCTGAAATGTGAATTTTTTACAGAATCTTAGTATCCTCATGAGGCGAAAACATGCAGCAGAGAAAGACAACAAGAAGTAGCAACTGAAAACTGAAGCCAGAGAGCTTGCCTTCAAAACAAGACACAGTACCATTAACAGCTGGAGCTGACTACTCACGAAATGATGGATACTTCCTCTACCACTGTCTCTGAACCATTAGTAATCCCCAGCCAGGTAGACACAATCGTGTTAACAAATGAGCTATTAAATGGAATTAAAGCTAAAGTGACATCTCACCCCTGTTTAGAGAGAGAGGAAGAACCAGAGGCACCATATGTAAGAGTATGGCAGCAACCCTAGAGTGTACAAATATAAAGGGCCGCATCATCCCGAGATAAAGACGGACAAGTGGCTTAATACAGTCATTCATGGGGTCCTCGCTGTTTTCTTATTTGATGTTCAGCTATGAAAAGATCAGAAAACTTTGCTAAAACTTTTTTTAAGCATAAATTATGGGATTTCTCATAAATCATAGGATCTAATGCAAGCGTAACTGTACAAAAATGGTGTGTCAGACATGGGAAATCAGACCAGACAGTCTAAAGCTTTTTAATTGTCTCAGACCTTATGTTTTTAAGTGTATAGGCTGTGTATAATAAACTCCTCTTGCTCTTAGCATACAAAAGGCCACCATTTCTTTAGATCTCGAAGAGGTACAAAGATGAAATAGCCCTCTTGGGAAGACTTTATGATCAAGAAAAGAATTGAAACTGACCCAGCATTTGTTAAAAAACAGAAAAAGTGAAATAAACGCCACATCTGGTCACCTGAAATTATAAACCATAGACAATTTGGGAATTTTCAGCTGTCTCTGTTGCCCTGCCCAGTTTGCAGGAAGAGTTACCTGGCTTCTCAACTCATGAACCCTTGAGCTTTCTGTTAAGGCTATTTGAAAAAAGGAGCAAACTGTGAAGCAGCTGCTTTATCGTTTCAGATGCGTGTTACATTACACATACCTTCAGGAATTATTCCGCTTATGAATCTGCATTAGGCCACCGGTACAGCTCTTACAGCTTCTCGTTAGCTCTGCCAATACTTTTCTGACACTCGGGAGGTAAAGTTATTAACTGTGAAGTCTGCTTGCGAGGAGCCATTATTCCAACTTACAACAGAGTCTTCCCATACGTAGATCTCCTCTTTTAAATTAAATAAGATTTTAATTCTAATTCCACCTGTTTCTTAGGTCAAACTCCTGTGCTGTCACAGGAGAAAGTATGAGGTGAATCACCTAAGACTATGCTAAATTGTCAGAAGAAAAGTAATTTGCTGAAACTGTTCAAAAGAATTTGGTGCAGGTGTTTTACTGTGGAACACTACAGAGAAGTTTATAAACCCCTGCCTTGGGATTTCCCATACTTCCTGCCCCTCCTTGTCCTACACCTTTTTTCACCTGCATCAATTTTTTCTTTGCAGAGTAGAATTACAGGGATAATAATAGTACCGAAAAAAATAAGGACTTTATATCATGCAGTCCAGTGTCCGGTCTGATTTGTGCAAGTGTTAGCTTTTCTACCACTTAGATAATAAGCAATAAAGAATTGCAGGTTTAGAATAAATTTCTTTTGGTCACCCAACACAATTTTAAAATTTGGAGCATTTGGGAGGGAAAAGTAGATTAACTGGATCCCACAGTGCAAATTCGTATAAGTCAATAACAAAAAAAATTCCAACATTTAGGGAAATTATTTGTTATACTTTAGGTAAGATTTATAAAAAAAGAAAAATAGAGGAAAAGATTATAAACAAAGGGGAATTAAAACCGTCCTATTAAACTACAGACACTTCCAGCAGAGTTTGCACATTTAACAGAAATTCTAAATTTAAATCTATACAATGAGGTATAGAGTGACATTGTGTAATTATGAGGGGAGGGGGGATAACTATGGTCAACCAGACACTAAGAAATAATGTACGATACTGCCCTCTGGAGATAAGTTATTTCCAGAAACTTGGATGGTATGGAAGAAAAATGTTGTTTGTTTTTTTTTCTGTTCTCCTTCTCCTCAGGACAAAGAACAAGCAGAAGCACCTGGGGATCGTGCTCATATGAAGCTCATCAGTTTCCTGAATGAGAACTTGGGAGTGAATTAACACATACGTGGATGACCAATGGACCAGGATCCAGGCACAGCCGGGGAGCTAATTTGTCTGGCAGCAAATACCAGCCTGTTGTGACAAAGGAAGGAAGGGGGGAGACCTGGGCTTGAAACATAACATGTGGTGTAACTCAGGATTTAAGCTGCAGATCTCTGTTTTATTCATAACATTTGATATAATCTAAATACTTCCTACATTTTATATAATTAGAAAGTGTTGACACAGACTATAGTATTATAAAGTTAAAGAGTATGAAGGCCTATAAAACACCAACAAGTGAAGCAAACTTAGAACAAGAACAGATAGTAAAGCAAAGGTTATCATCCATTAATCAGAAAATAATTAGTTTCAATATTGCAAATTGGGAATAACATAACAAATCCACAAACAAATGTAAATTCAAGCCTACTGTGAGATTTAACATTGGATAAAATACAAACTTTACCACAAGATAATTCAGTCCTTACTGTAGATGGTGCTGTAGCATCGCTGTATGCATTGCACCCTGACTGCTGATTTGAAACTGTCTTGCTATGACTGACGTACAAGTTACTCTGTGCACAGAATTAATCCACAAATTGTTGTGAGGGGTCACATAAACATGTTGCAATTTATGTGTGGTTTATATGTGAGCACAGGATTGTTAAAAAAAAAACCAATTATTTTTCTGTAATACTAATATGTTGGTGTATTGTAGCATATGCTAGGCCATAGCAAGGTTTAGAAAGGTCTCTGGAAAAAATTTGCTGAGAAGGGTAAATCTCTGGGTTTTTTTTTTTTTTGGTTGCTCTGCCTAGGACACAGCAAGGTGAGAAGATTTGAGCCTTGTATTTTTTCTGAGAGGAAATCCCAGATATTTCTGGCCTTTTTTGTTTTATACTGACTTCTTCCTTCATTGTGAATCAATGGGAATTAATTTTCTCTACACAGGGCAAGTACAGACCATTGGTAAAAATCAAGTTCAATGCACACGGCATATGCAATTCTTAATCCAGAGAAGTCTCAAAGGACATCCAGTTATGAAGCCCTGCTTCAAGCTGTAAGATAAATGGTATTTGCAGAGGAGACACAAGTGTCTCGCCAAGATAGCTGCATGCTGGAAGCTAGAGCCGACCTCAGGGACGGGAGGAACCCCAGGCCAGTGGTCGGTGCAGAGGAGGGCAGAACGCTGTCCTGTCCCTGTGTCCCTGTGCCCCTGTGCCCTGTCCCTGCCCATTCCCCTGCGGCACCAGCACCCTCGTCTCACAGGCGCTTGGGGAGTTCTTGTTTTCATTGCGTATTGTCTGTGCTACCTGTTTTGGAGTTAAAACACTTTCCTTGTCTCTTTTCACCTGGCAAATAGTGATGCTTATGGTGCACTGTAGGAAAAAAAAAACAACCTCCAAATTCCTCCCCCTCTCCTTTGTATCAGTAGAAACTCAGATGGTCAGGTAAGCGCCATCCTGGAGAGATGCTTGTTAGCTAACTGCCGCTCCTGCTCCTGATGGCAGCAGAAGCCACCATATTTATCTCTAAAACACGAGAAAGGCTACCTGCACCACCAGTAACAGCAGTCTGAATGACTCCTGCAAATGGCCTGGGCCATAAGGCCTTACATGAACCCCCAACCCTAGTTCTCCAGCTGCAGCAAGGTTACCCAGTCTCCCCACGGAACCTGCTCGCTCTCGGCAGCAAATTCCTCCAGTTCCCAGAGGTGATGCATCACCTTGCACTAATGCAGAACGAGCAGAGTGAGATTTCTATGCCAATCCACTGCTTAGCATTTCTGCTGAGAGTGCTAAGAAAGCCCCACGTTTCTGCCTTGTACACAAATATTTATCACATGGACATACAAAAACTACTTTTCTTGAAAATCGGCGGAGCTGCGTCAACATACACCACTGTAGGATCAAGTCCACCGAACACAATAATTGTACGGTAAAGGTAGCAATGGCAATTAATCAAATAAATAAATTAATTTGCCTTGGCAAAAGACGGTGATATTGCTCAATGCTGCAGAAATGAAATCAAAGTAACTTGTCCTGGTTTGGGGTGGAGCGGAGCCACCCTCCTGCTCAGGGAGAGGCCCTGGCGCACACCTGTTGCCGTGGCAACCGGGGTCAGCTGAGCCGGGCGGTCACCCGGGGGAGGGGTCGCACCTGTGGGGAGGAGTGGGCAGGTCAGGTGACCCAGACTGACCAATCGGGTGTGCCATCCCATCCGCCATGCTCAGCATAAGAGCTGAGGGGCCAGGGGGGTCAGGTTGGCTCTTCAGCTCTAGCTCTTCTTCAATGGACTGCTTCTTCAGGGGCTCTCTTTCTTCAGTGGCTGACGTCTGAGGAGGACCCCGTCAGCTCATCTGCATTTTGATCCTGGTCAGTGTGTTCCAGTTCCCATTTGTCACTGAGTCCAGGCTGGAACTTTCCCAGTGCTTGCCAGTGACATCTTCCTAGGAACTTGATCCGGTTTTGTATATATTTATTTATATTATATCTATTTCATTATTTCCTTTTTATTTTATTATTGATTTTTCATTAAAATAGTTTAGTTTTTTCTCAACTCATAACTCTTATCTTCTTCCTCTCCTTGGAGCGAGAGGTGAGGGAGAGCATCTGTTGTCTTGTCATTGGACAACCCAGCCCAAACCACAACATAACTGAACATGGAATAGCCAGAGTACTCTTTGGATTTTTATTCTTGATTTTATTCAGCATCAGAACACACTGATAAGCGAATGATAATGTGAGTTTTATGTGAATCTTGTGTGCTCCTTTGATGCAAAATATAATGTGTTTACTTCAGTGGAATACTATGACAGAGGAAAATTCAGAAAGTTCTGCTCTCATCCAGATATACGTGCCTGAATCCAGACATCTTCTCCCAATGTCACTGTGTAAGAAAATAGCTTTTCTTTCTTACAAGCTAACTGATACTATAACAGTGAAGGAAGATTCAGCTCCCCGTTGCACACTTAAGCTTTGGGTGGCCTGCTGTCAAATGGAGCCTGCAGTTCCACTTCCAGACCTGCGCTTGGCAGGTGTCTGCCTAATGAAAGACCAGGGCTTAAAAAGGTCTTTGCAGAGTGCATGGGGCAAGGACCTCGCTGGTCTGACCAGCAAGAAGTGCCCAGAGGGTGTGTCTTCAACCACACCACAAAACTCATTCTGACTTTTCATTTCATGCCAAGTTTTAAAATGCAAATAATCTCCAGTGTTGCAAGATTTCTGAGGTTATCAGGCCAAGAACTACTTTAAGTAATTTTCTTGTACACCTTTGACTAATCCTTTTGTTTTTAGTAAGGAAGCCCACTCTTACTTACCTTCTCCTCCTTCTCCTCAGGCTTCTAGGAAAAAAAAGAAGCTTTTGCTGTACTGTAGTGCTTATAGTGCAATATCTGCTAATCATTTTGTTGGAAGCAGCAGCTATCTCTTGGGCCTCCTAGACTAGCCTGCAGCTCATTTTACAAGCTGTTCCACATTATTGTATATTCTACTCCACCCCTTCTATCCATGGAGGCATCACTAGTCCTGCTGTGCAACACAGCCTGCTTCCTAAACCAATGAAGCAATATGCAAAAAGGGGAGATGAGGGAAGAGATGCAGAGAAAGAGAAAACACTGTATAAACAGCTTTGCATTAGAATGAATACTGTGGTAAAATACCATGAGTCATCTATCATCAGCTTATACCTGTTGTCCAGGTATTTTTTCCCTATATTTCTATGAATTATCAGTGACAGCTCTTAAATTACTTGCTCAGGGAAAAATTGTGCCCTTAATATTCTGGGTGATGCTGGGAGAAGCAGAGAAGGGGCAGTTGCAGGAGAGTATCTGCATCTCTGATCCTGATGCATTTTGCCTTCATGGACACAGGGAACCAGAAGCAAAGTCTAACTGTACTTCTGTGCACTGCTTTGAGAAAGAGTCTCGTGCCTATGCCTCCTCTGGCTCTAGTCTTTCACATGTGGACAAAAGAGGTTAAAACCAGTGATACAATGGCCTAAAACCAGACAGTCTAAGTAGGAGTTCCATAGTATGACTGATAAGCAGTGAGATTACTGGCAAGATCAGTCCCATGGCTGGGCAACACAATGGAGTCTGGTCTGCAAAAGATGCAGGATTGAAAGGAGAGATTGGAGTACTGATTTTTGGTCAACCTGTGAGCACTTTCACTGAAGAGGGCATGATTCGGTCTTCTCTTAGGTGTCCCTGGAGCACCCTGTCTGCCAAGGGGGACGGGTGGGCTGGATGCCAAGAAGAGGGATAAACTCTGAAGGCATCTGCCAGGCACTTTTAGCAAGCTTCTAATTTAAAAGATTGAGAGGTCAGCTGTGTTTTCTGCCCTCGGCTTTTTGTTTTCTGAGCCTAGCTGCTGTCTCCCACAGCCCCCTCCTTCCCTGCAGGGGAACTGGACAGGGGACAGAACTGATCAGTAAATATAAAATATGCCACTTCCAGTAAGGCACTGCAATGGCAGTGGGCTGCATCTTCAGAAAGTTCATTAAGATGCAAATCTGGTAGCAGAAATTGTCAGTTCTGATATCTCCTTGAAATCATTTGACAAAACCGTTTATCATTGATGAAGTGCTTTTATCAATTAAAAAAATGTCATGGTAAACATGAGCTAGTCAAGCTATTTCTAAGAAATAATTGATTTTTCTTTTTGAATTTACAATCAGATTTCTGTTAATTGTCTTAGATCTATGTACAATAACTAACACACCAAGAATAATAACATATTTAAAAAATAACAACAAAAAGGCATTTCTTTGAGCGCCCACTGAAAAGGAAAGAAAACTCCCATCAGTTTCAAAGAAATTCTTTTTCCCAGTTGTGTCACTGACGTGGTAGCATTATTTTACCAGTGAATATGTCTGCTTTAGAATCATAAAAACATAGAATTGTTTAGGTTGGAAAAGACCTTTAAGATCATTGAGTCCAACCCTTAACCTAGCGCTGACAAGTTACCATTAAAACCATGTCCCTCAGCACCACGTCTACATGTCTTTTAAATACCTCCAGGGATGGTGACTCAACCACTTCCCTGGGCAGCCTGTTCCAATGCTTGAGAACCCTTTGGGTAAAGAAATTTTTCCTAATATCCAATCTAAAACTCCCCCGGCGCAACTTGAGGCCATTTCCTCTTGTACTATCGCCTGTTACTTGGGAGAAGAGAACAACCTCCTTTCAGGTAGTTTTAGAGAGCAATAAGGTCTCCCCTCAGCCTCCTTTTCTCCAGGCTAAACAATCCCAGTTTCCTCAGCCGCTCTGCGTAAGACTTGTGCTCTAGACCCGTTACCAGCTTTGTTGACCTTCTCTGGACATGCGCTCATCACCTCAATGTCTTTCCTCTAGTGAGGGGCCCAAAACTGAACACGTTATTCGAGGTGGGGCCTCACCAGTGCCGAGCACAGGGGGACAATCACTTCTCTAGTCCTGGTAGCCACACTATTTCTGATACGAGCCAGGATGCTGTTGGCCCTTTTGACCACCTGGGCACACTGCTGGCTCATATTCAGCCGGCAGCTGACCAACACTCCCAGGTCCTTTTCCGCCAGGCAGCTCTCCAGCCACTCTTCCCCAAGCCTGTAGCGCTGCATGGGGTTGTTGTGACCCAAGTGCAGGACCCGGCACTTGGCCTTGTTGAACCGCATACCGTTGGCCTCTGCCCATTGATCCAGCCTGTCCGGATCCCTCTGTAGAGCCTTTCTACCCTCAGGCAGATCAACACTCTCACCTTACTTGGTGTCGTCTGCTTTAGCTTTACTTTAAATTTTTCCCCTAGCACATGTTTACAGTAGCTTGACCACTCCAATACCCTTCTAAAGATTCTATATGGTAATGTAAGCAACTGGTTCAATTACATATAGTTTATCTCAGTGACAAAATTTAAATAAGGAAATAGCTCAAAATATGGATAGACGCTTAGATGGTAGTTTTGAACAGTGGATTTTTGGTTCTTGATGCTTTTAAAATCACATTGAGTCCATGTCTGCATTATTAAGTTGCAAATTCTTGTGCACATCTGCCTCATTGTTTAAATTTCTTACTCCCCCCTTATACTCAGCCATTCCTCCTCTAAA
The DNA here is from genome assembly GCA_013398915.1 of Dromas ardeola. Taxonomy (NCBI): domain Eukaryota; kingdom Metazoa; phylum Chordata; class Aves; order Charadriiformes; family Dromadidae; genus Dromas; species Dromas ardeola. The sequence continues at coordinate 80,766 of VYZM01020557.1, forward strand.
TGATTTTGTCTTTTGAAAGTGAATTTGAGTTCCACTTATGACCTTGAATCAATGGAGGTCCCTGGAGTATTCTGTCTTCTGAACCATGAGCCAGATCCACAGCTCAGGTAGGTCAACCTAGCTGCACTTTCCTCAGTGCCAAAGTACTGCATTTGGGGATCTGACCTTTTAATGGCCACCTATTTAATGCAACTAATAAATCAAGTATAATGTAATTTCCAGCACACCAAATATAGTCCTGAGGAATGCAGCTATGTCATTTCTCCCATATGTTCAGACAAAGTCACAATGTTTTAATTTGTATGCTTTCCTACGAATGCTGGAAAAAGCAATGAATAAGTTCTACTACAGAAGAACACTTGAATACAAATTAGCATCATTACCATAAAAGAACTATGTAGTATTTTTAGCAGACCATTAATTAAGACAAGAATTAATAGCACAGATAAAGGCTAGTTAATTCAAACAGTTCCTACCTCTGATAAGATACCTTATCTACTTCATAGTATAATATGTATCTTTTCTCTATATTTTTAGCCACAATAGAAGTATGAGTGTTGTAATTAAACTGGATGATATGCAGTTAGCCTAAATATATCTGTCCAGAATAGCGCTACATTAGAATTTTGATGCAAAAGTTAAATTCTGTTGAATTTTCCCAATTTGAATTTCCATTCATTAATTTCACTGTTATTTATATCTTACTGTGGGTTTTTCTTCTTAATGTGTATTTATATGGTGTGTATTTTTATCTGAATTATATTTAAATCAGTAGTACTTGGTTTAATAAGGTTCCTAGACTCATAACTTAGAATATGAAACAAAATACAAGTCTTTCGGAAAGCGTGACTAATGAGGTTGGATACAAGAAAAATTCAACACTAAATATGAAAATCCTATCTTTTCAAGGACGAAGATTCATGGACTCATACATCATTTTTGTTTTTAATGGATTAGAAGGAGTAGGTACAAGTCCTCAACAATTATTCCTGCAACTTTGAAGAGCTGAGAAAGACTGAATGAATCAGCCAGCACTGCAGAGGTTTTCAAATTAAGAGCAAATACAGAGTATTCAGTGGCTTATATATTTAGAATAAAAATTATCTGAAGCAATTCATATTTATGTCCCTTAATTCACTAACACAATTTAAAGTTTGATTTTTAGAACTTATTTTTTCCACAGACAGAGTTTACATTTTCACAATTCTTTTCACCAAAGTGCACCATTGCACTTCCTGCATGCCAAAGTCCTTAGGATGGAGCCACATTGGAATAATTTTCTTTCAAATACACGCTTACAGTTTATATAAACACCACATATCTAAGCTGTGATCCTAAAAATTGATTGGGAAACCACTAAATACACTAACTCAAAGTTATACTATAAATTCTTATGACTTGACGAGGGTCTGAGATGCTTTACTTACTTTCTGAAGCACTTTATGTCCTTGGACTGTCTTAGTGACTTGTATACTGGGTGACTCAGTTTTGGTGAATGTTAACTTTATATACAAGAGAAAGGGGAAAAGGAAGAACGCTTTCCTCATTTTGTATTTTCAAAGATTGAAGTTGAGAGAAATGGGAAAATGGAAAAATTTTGCTGTATTTCATGCTTTTACACTTAGACAAGCACATCTAGATGATAAAAAAGGAGGAATGCAAAATATTACAGGTACCAAACTCCTAGCTATCCTACAATGGCCGGTGTCCCTATAGTAATATCAGCAGAGGTACATCTGAGATAGATTTAAACTATATCTGTCTTTAGGATGTTTCAGCTCCCATAAACTCTACAGATAGGCTGTGTAATATAGGCTTTATTTCAGACATCTTAAAGGTTTTTCTAATATCAAGTGAAGCCAGTTAAGAAGTAGGGGTCTAACACTTTGAGTCTATGAGACCAGAGACCTTTTGTTTCCCTGGCCTTTCATTTAGAGTGATGTAGTGAAATTTCAGCTACACTGGGAAAGGTCTGAAGGAAGAAAATATCTGCATTGGCTTCAGGGGCTTTCTCTCAGCTCGACTTGACAGATGCAGTTGTATTTTCAGTCAGAGCTCAGTAACAGAGCATCTTGATTGCATGCTGTAACATTTCCCCTAACAGCCTGTTCAGTTAGAGTGGCTCCCATGACGTGCAATGCCATCCATGGTATATTCACTTAGTTTTCAAATATAACAGAACTTGCAATAACATTTGCATTCATTTGCATTTCAATGTTAACAGGAAAAATACTGGAACCAGTTATAAAAAACCAGATATATTTGGCCATTTACCATTTTATGACTAAGAAGACCCATGTAGGGACTGCAGTGATTGACAGCTTCTGATAGTTACTTAAAAAGATTAAGGTGCTTTGGTTTGGGCCAATTTATGGCCTTCTGCAGGCAATCAAAACTCCCATGAAATCATTAGGAGCAGTGAAGAAGCTTAGTTTACTCACGTTTACCTCAAACCCTACAACTCCCAGTTGTGTCTTTACACTTACCACAAACTGTTCTCAGCAAGAGGCGCGCTGCTTCTTGCTCGTCAGATGCTCACTGTCAGGTGGATTAAACATTGATTCTCATATCCGCAACTCAAGCCCTAAAACACATATCACTGTCCAGATTGGGAGACTGCCAGCTGGGTGAGAAACCGGATGAGTTGTCGAGCCCATGCAGTAGTGGTCAATGTAACGTGCCCTACCTCAACGCCTGAAGCAGGTGAAGCACCTCAGGACGCTATCCTGGGACCTGCTCTGTATAATATCTTTATTAGTGAACAGGATGAGGAGGCAGAATAAACCCTCATGAAGTTTGTGGGCAGTGAGCTGAGCCTGAGGCAGCAGTGAACCTTGGCACCAGCGGCAGCCAACAGCATCCTGGGCTGTCCTAAAAGGGAAGGGATTGTTCTCCTTTACTCAGCACTTTTTTAGGCAGCTTCTGATATACTCGGTCCAGGAGAAACTCCAGGATAAACTGGAGTGAGTTCAGTGGAGGGAACCAATGTGCTTAGGGGGCTGGGGGACTTGCCCTGAGAGGAAAGGCTGAGGGAGCTGGGCTTGTGCAGCCTGGAGCAGAGATGGCCCTGGGGGAACTTGACAGCAGCCTTGCAACACCTGCATGGAAGTTACTGAGAAGGCAAAGCCGGGCCCTCTACCAAGGTGCCTGGTGGGAGGGAAAAAAAGTCATCATGAAAAATTGGAATAGGTTGCCCAGAGAGATTTCAAAACTCCTTTTCTTGCAGGTTTTACAGACCTGCCCAGGCAAAGCCCTCAGAAACCTGGTCTGCACTTGGTGTAGACCCTGTTTTGAGCAGGAGAGTGCAGTAGAGGCATTGTGAGTTCCCTTCCAGCTTGAATGATTGTATGACTCTGGGATGCTACAGAGCTGGATAAATATTACAGTGGTAGGTAGATTTTGATTTGAAAATTAAGCAGAAATGCTCTATAGATTAACATGACTTCCTCAACTTATTTCCAACAATGCTAGCAATTTTTCTTGCATGAATTACTTTGCTTCCTTTCCCACTTGATGTGCCTTTCATTTAGGGTCAGACTCTGCTTCTGCTTTTTATTCCAAAATTGTTGCAACTTGTGACAATATAAATCTCTATTATAACATCTTTCCTCCCCTCTGTCTCTCCCAGGTACTCCTCCTTCTTCTCCTCTCTTTTTTATCTTCAGCATTTTCAACTGCTGTGACATGATCAAGCTCGTTCATAAAAACATCTGGCCTCTAAATCACTGTCTGTCTCTCATTGTTCAGTGCAGTCTTTATGTGGCGTGTGTTAGAAATCACTGGGGGTAGTTGAAAGCTTCCTCATTCTTTCTATTTTTTAGCATGTCTCTAAAGCTTTCACAGTTCCTTACAGACCCTTTCACAACAGCACTCCTAACTATCAGCTTTGTTTCTGTCTTAAGTGCCTGTATCTTAAGCTTCTTAAGCTCAGTATTTCTCCTTTGATGAAGGAACAGTTGTCTCTGTGCTGTGCTAAGGAGAATGGTATAAAGTGATGGTCGTGATTACTTTTCCTGACTACTGTTCATTAAGCAGATATAATCATTCACGTAAATATTTAAAAATGTCTTCCATGCAGCCACCCCAGGATGTTGTTCAAATCAATGACAATTGCATGCAATAAAGTATTAATAAGGTAATCACGTGAAGAGGTTTTTTATGCATATTACAAAGCTTCACACTGATACTGAAGATTTACTACACAATGAAACCAACTCACATAACTGAGACAAACAGTCGAAGTACGCATATGTACCGCTTCCTGGAAATGTTGCTAGAGTTGGCTGATCACAGAAGCATCGTCCCTAGAGCCTCTCTTTATTCTTGCTCCCCAATATCGTTGCCTGCAACTATGCAGAACAATTATCACTGCAAAAGCTCTGCAGCAAACAGCAAGCACATCTACACAGCTAAATAGAGCACAATACGGAGATTCCCAAGCTATTAGATTAGAAATTCACAGAGCATAGAGAGGATCAATATAGACAAATTGTTATGGAGCTCCATACACACCAATTAGTCTGCCAGGAGTCACAAACTAATGATTTCTCACTCAAGCTGACTTCGGTTAGAAAGTTTGGTTTCCAATACCGGGCCCTACTTCAATGTTATGTGGCTGTAAACCAGGCCAGCCTAAATCTGTGTCTCTCTGCTGATTAAATGTGTGCAGAGAGGGACAGGGATGGTTCATGACAGAAACCTGTTTTATGTGTCTCATGGCAATCTAGACTTAATTTCTGCCAAGGAAATGCTTTGTAGATATCAATGCTAAACTATATTGGCTTAATAAGCAAGTGTTAGAAACACTATTACACAATCAATGTAAGACACTGTTTGCAGTGCCCATGTGATGCAGCGAACTGGAGATTCTGTGACAACTTAAACTGTATTTTAGAGAACTGTAATGGATTAATTATGAAAGGGATTATTAGAATCAACAGGCCAGCCTGTCTTACCTGTTTAGGAGGACATCTCAGTCCACTGAGACCAAGAGAAGAATTTCCAGTGGCTGCAAAGGTTTTTAAACATTGCATTTACCACTTTGCTTTTCAATTTTACAGGGAACTATGTACTGCAATGTTGATATTGTCAAAGCTAGAGGGGCTGGTAAGGAGGTAGGGGCAGAAGGTAGCTGTGAACTCGAGGTGGATTTCAGCACCAGCAAAGTATGACACCCTGATTCATATACAAATGCGGGAGGAAGGGAAGGCACAGCTCATGCAGGAAATAGAAAAATTAAGTGGAACTAACTCAGCCCAGGACAGGACTGCAATGTGAAAGCATGCTCCGACTCTTCTCCTTGTTTCAGCCTTTATGAAAACTTCATAGTGCTGGATAGAGTCTAACCCCTGGATGTTAATTTCCTGCTTCTGGAGCTTTTCTTTTGTGAATTTTATATCTTCTCATCCCAAAGTTCTGCAGCAGGGAGGCAGAAGGAAACCAGTCGAGAATAAGAAAAAGGAATAGGTTTGCTACATTAAAAAACTTAATTAAGACTGCAAATTCAAATGGGGATGCCAGTTTGAAGATTGTCTGTGACACTTGGGTCACTTGTGTTTATGCTTCGCTTCCTTAGCTATATGCTCATATATTATCTTCTTTTCCACAGGAACCAGCACAGCTGATTTGTGAACGGCATACTGTGCTCTTCAACATTTTCTTGTCTTGTTCAGTATGTGGCCCCATGCCATGCTTACTGTACACCATTTAAATTCAGGTCTCAATCAGAACGATTCATTTCTTTGTGGATTTCATGCTAAGAGCTTCATCTCAGGAGTCAGGTTTGGAGCGATCTATCTCACGCTGGGTATTGGAAATGGTTCTCAGACTCCCAGCATTATACAGGAGAGTGTTAACTGATATGGGTCAAAAAACACATCCATGATTGTGAGAGAAGGATCAACCCCAAGACTGGGCCTTATTTGCTAATACAGACACAGACTATACAAAGCTAAAATGGCTCTTTATCCTAACCAGTCTTGTCCACAGCAGTCATCGAGATGTAACTGCTTGTTAGGTTTTTACAGGTTTGAGATGGTACTTGTTCTGTTGCAGATAATATCACCCAGATTTTTAGCTTACCAGGTGTCTTTTGTGACTGGCTTGTGTGTTGGGGAAAAGCTAACAATCTGTCTCAATTTGGGTATATTAAAAAAAAAATCCTCTTAAAATATGCATCCTGATATCATTTCATATGTGTGCTCTGAAATGTGGATAGTTTCAAAAAATTGTTGTCAGCATTTCTTAATTTACTTGGGAAAAGGAATGACTCTTCCATTTTGAAAAAGACAACTCTTTTAGGTGAAAATTTTGAAACAAAAAGTTCAGATCCAAGACAAAGTCTACAGTGGCAATGCTTAGTTTGTAATGGGCAAAATAATTGGGAAGCATGAACCATGGTAACATGGGGGAATCTAAGTAATGGGTGGTGGTACCAGACCTGCTTGGAATTCAAACTAGGTAGCTCCATAATCACGGTAATACAGGACCGTAGAATCATAGATAAGTTAATTGGAAGAGACATCTTGTGGCCATCTGGGCAAGCTTTCTGCTCAAAGCGAAACTTTTGCTGGCATAAGAACAGGTCTGCCAGGGCTTTGTTAGATGAGTTTTGAAGACCTCCAAGGGTGGGCATACATGACCTATCTGTGTTACCTGTTCAAATGGTGAACTATTCCCCTAGGAAAAAAGTTTCCCTAAATCCAATAAAACCTTCCAAGCAGCAGCTTGTACCTGTCACTCCTTGTTGTCTGGCGAGAGAGTTTGGCTCTATTCTCTTCATAACTCCCGTTCAGAGTTGTGGCTTTGTTAGGAGATCAGCTCTTTACCCTGTCTTGATCAAACTAAACAAGATCAGTTCTCCCAACCTCTCCTTGTAGGTCAAGGGCCCTTGTCCTCTTAGGAGACTTTGGCTGTATCTTCTCTAGCTTCTCCACACCCCTCTTGACGTTGGGGCTCAAACCAAGATGCAGTATTCCAGGTGCAGCTTCACCAGTATCAAGAAAAGAGAGATAGTAACTTTTCTCAGTTTTATCCAATGTGGCTTGCAAAAATTGTGGAGAGGGTGCAGTGTTTGTTCATCTCTCACTAGGCACCCATCGTATTGCCCACAGCCTGTGCCCACGCTGGGGGTTATTGCACCCTTGGGCATAGGATTTCACACACCTTGTCAAATATCAGGAACTTTCTACTGATTTAATCCTCAAATTTATAAAGATCCTTTTGGACTAAGCTCTGCCTTTTCTTGTGTCATCCCTAATTTGACATCATCTGCACATTTTCTGAAGGTGTACTTCGTGTGATCCATGTTGCTGATAATGAATAATGTCAGCCCTGGTATGGACTCTTGCCTTTTGGGGGTAATGTGAAGTAGATATAGATTTGTCAGTCTTGTAGCAAACTCACCAAACATGAAGATGCTTAAGGGTATATCTCTAATGCACTATGCAGTTTTTGGCAGAAAAAAAACCCCAAAGCTGGTTCCTACATGATATATCATAGAATCATAGAATCATAGGGTTGGAAGGGACCTCTGGAGATCATCTAGTCCAACCCCCCTGCCAGACCAGGGTCACCTTAGAGCAGGTTGCACAGGAACGCGTCCAGGCGGGTTTTGAATGTCTCCAGAGATGGAGACTCCACCACCTCTCTGGGCAGCCTGTTCCAGTGCTCTGCCACCCTCAAAGTAAAGAAGTTCCTCCTCATGTTGAGATGGAACTTCCTACACTCAAGTTTGTACCCATTACCTCTTGTCCTGTTGCCGGGCACCATTGAAAAAAGCCTGGCCCCATCCTCCTGACACCCACCCTTTAAGTATTTGTGAGCATTAATAAGGTCACCCCTCAGCCGTCTCTTTTCCAGACTAAACAGACCCAATTCCCTCAGCCTTTCCTCATAAGAGAGGTGTTCCAGTCCCCTCATCGTCTTAGTAGCCCTGTGCTGCACCCTCTCCAGCAGTTCCCTGTCCTTCTTGAGCTGGGGAGCCCAGAACTGGACACAGTACTCCAGGTGTGGCCTCACCAAGGCAGAGTAGAGGGGGAGGATGACCTCCCTCGACCTGCTGGCCACACTCTTCTTGATGCACCCCAGGATGCCATTGGCCTTCTTGGCCACAAGGGCACATTGCTGGCTCATGGTCATCCTGTTGTCCACCAGGACTCCCAGGTCTCTTTCCACCGAGCTGCTCTCCAGCAGGTCAGCCCCCAACCTGTACTGGTGCAGGGGGTTATTCCTCCCCAGGTGCAGCACCCTACACTTGCCCTTATTGAATTTCATAAGGTTTCTCTCCGCCCAACTCTCCAGCCTGTCCAGGTCTCTCTGTATGGCGGCACAGCCTTCTGGTGTGTCAGCCACCCCCCCCAGCTTTGTGTCATCAGCAAACTTGCTGAGGGTGCTCTCTATCCCCTCATCCAAGTCGTTGATGAATATATTGAAGAGGACTGGGCCCAGTACTGACCCCTGGGGAACACCACTCGTCACTGATCTCCAACTGGACTCTGTGCCCCTAACCACGACCCTCTGAGCTCTGTCTTTCAACCAGTTTTCTATCCACCTTACTGTCCATTCATCTAACCCACTCTTCCTAAGCTTCCCTATGAGGATGCTGTGGGAGATCGTGTCGAACGCCTTGCTGAAGTCAAGGTAGACCACATCTACCGCTCTCCCCTCATCTATCCATCCAGTCACGCCTTCATAGGAGGCTATCACATATATCCAGGAGTGCTAGCCACTGCCTCTATGTTGTGCTGTGTAGAAATACCAACTCCTTTGGAGTTAAACTGAGTATTTCTTTGTGGTTCTGCATTTAAACTGTAGACTCTATAGAACATGCAATTGATTCTTCTTACTGCTAGAGACAAGAGTTCAAGACCCATTGAGTTTTCTTCTTTTTTTTTTTTTTAATATTATAGCCAGAGCGTAATATTTTCTCTCCCTGTAGTGTAGATGAATTTGTCACTTCAAAGTGATAAATGAAGCTCATTAGAAGTTCCCTGTTATCTTATAATGCCTTACAGTAAACCACTATTGTACCACAGGACATTGCTGTTCTGCCTTACAATGCAGAAACAGGGCTTTGTTCAACCATACCTTTGAAAATGCAGTGTGAGTTTGAAGGCAGAAAGCAAGGAAAAACTCCAAACGCACAGTTGGAAAAATCTCAGTGCTACTACTTTAAACAGATTTTTGATATCCATTGGCAGTGACAACAACTCAAATAGTTTGTCAGTCTTTGTGACTAAATCCTTACTGAATCTGTGGTCTAGGTAGCATTACAGGCATTTCTTTTTCCTGGTTTGTGTGTGCTTTCATGTTTGTAACCATTCATAAGCCTTAGGAAAAATAGTTTTTCACTCATACTGTTTTTTTTTTCTAATTGTTGCATTCAGAAGAAAAGGCTATAGATTTTTATATATGTATTTACAGATTTGTTGACTGTTTTCTACAGATAGTAAATACAAAAACACTTCAAATACCTTTTTATTTTTTCTGATGTCCTCTTTCAATTGCAAAAATTAATGTGGAAAAAAATACATGTTCTATTGGTGCCTGAAAATACAAAAAGAAGCTCAGAAAGGAGAAGTGGCAAAAGAAGACAAAGTTTTATTGGAAGGCAGTAGGACCATGTTTAAAATTAGCTCACCCAACAGCAATAAAAATGAGCTCTCTTTTCTGAAAATGCAGTCAAATTTATCATAAATGTAAAAAAAATTCATAGACATTTTTATAGGTAGCTGTGCACTTGGGAAAGCTAAAAAGTCACCTTCAAACCTGCATAAAAACATAGCTGGCATCAAGACACAGTGTGTTAACTATGAGTCATGTGCCGAGATCATTGTAGATATAAATAACAGCAAAAATGACAATCTGAAATATTGCTATACACTGGTGTAAAAGCAGTTGTCTTGTTTTAATCTGCATTTCTTAGCATACACATCTATCTTGCTTGTATATTCTTAATTTGGTTTTTGTACAAAGACTGCCAAAACCAAGAATCTCTAAAGATTCTGAACAGCTCGCATGTAAAAGTGATAATCTGGATGAACAAAGAGCAAGGAAGCTATATTTCAAGTGGACGTGCTAGTGGCTGAGAATGAAGCATTTATGTGAATGAAATGCAAATAAATGAAATTGAGAGAGTACTTCAGTTTGTGGGTTTTTTTGCTTGGTTTTGGGATTTTTTTGATTTTCTTTTTACTGACGATTACTCTGGAGCTAGATAAAAAATAGAGCTGTTTACCTTTGTTTACAAAGACATTAAGAGGACATCTTGGACTTTCCAGAGTAAATATTATACTGCTCTTTAATTACTTCAAAACACTGGAAGAACACATAGATTAAAATGTAACATACTTTGAATGATGATATTAATGGTGAACAGGGGTACTAAAAGTCAAACAAGTTTAAAGCAAGATGATATTAACTATGAAAGCTCTTTGTTAGAAGAAGTTTGAAAGTGTATGGATACTAAATGCTCTCAAAATAATGATTTTTTTTCTGAATTTTTCCATTGTTTTCCTAGATGTTCTAAGACTTTTACAAGCTGAGTAACTTATGGTGGTACTAAAGATAAGGAAAAGATTAGATAAATTTTGCATTTAAAGCTTTGCCTGAATTCCATACACATGTAGAAAATGTTCTGCTGATTTGGATCACAAGTATCTAATTTTAGAGAGCTGAGGCTGATGAATGGCTGCACCAACAAAATTGTTTTATGACTCACAGCTCAGAAAAGGATTTTCATACTATAGCCTCATCAGACAATGGTGATGCTCGGAGCTAATTTGCTGTATGCACACTGCTGCAGAATGCTTTGGATGCCTTAGCCTTTGTGCTGCTGAGAGCCTCCAGTTTGCAGGTGGGCATGCTGCCTTCCCCCAGCAGTGGGGGGGGATGCCCATCACCCCAGCCACTTGGGCAGGGTCTCCCAGGGCCCTGGGGCAAGATTTTCCCCTCCATCATCTCACAGTCTTGCTCTCAGGCTGTTCTCATGGCCTTGCCCCAGCAAAGCTGGTAATCACAGAATCATAGATTGGTTGGGGTTGGAAGGGACCTTAACATCCCCTTGTTCCAACCCCCCTGCCATGGGCAGGAGCACCTTCCATGAGACCAGGTTGCTCAAAGCCCCATCTAACTTGGTCTTGAACACTTCCAGGGATGGGGCACCCACAACTTCGCTGGGCAACCTGTTCAGTGTCTCATCACCCTCACAGTAAAGAATTTCTTCCTAATATCTGATCTAAATCTATCCACTTTCAGTTTAGAGCCGTTACCCCTCGTTCTGTCACTACATTCACTGATAAAGAGTCCCCCCCCATCTCTCCTGTGGGCCCCCTTTAGGTACTGGAAGGCTGCTACAAGGTCTCCCCAGAGCCTTCTCTTCTCCAGGCTGAACAACCCCAACTCTCTCAGCCTGTCTTCATAGGAGAGGTGTTCCAGCCCTCTCATCATCTTTGTGGCCATCCGCTGGACCTGATGCAACAGTTACCTGTTCTTCCTGTGCTGAGGACTCCAAAGCTGGACACAGTACTCCAGATGGGGTCTCAAGAGAGCGGAGTAAGGAGGTAGAATGCCCTCCCTTGACCTGCTGGCCACGCTTCTTTTGATGCAGCCCAGGATGCAGTTGGCTTTCTGGGCTGTGAGCGCACATTGCCAGCTCATGTTGAACTTCTCATCCACCAGCACCTCTAATTCCTTCTCAGGGCTGCTCTCAATCCATTGTCCACCCAATCTGTATTTGTGCTTGGGATTGCTGTGACCCAGGTGCAGGACCTTGCACTTGGCCTGGTTGAACTTCATAAGGTTTGCATGGATTGACCTCTCAAACCTGCGGCTGTGGTGGGTTCTCAAAGGAAGCAACTGCATCAGGCAGGAGAAACACACCATCTTTGCCCCTTTTCCCCTTGGCTGAGTCTTTGGGGTACAATAGAGATCCAATAACACACTTTCACTGAGTGTAGCAGTCAGCGAGGATGCAGCAGCAGCCCTGCCCAGCATGTGCCGGTCAGAGATAAGAGCATCATAAGCAGGAACCACAAAGAGAAGATTGAGTAGGTCCTGATGAATCCTGTGTCCTTTCTGCAGTACGGTGTTCTGGGGGAGCCCTGCTGAACTGAAGGGGAGCGCTGGGGTGGCTGCTTACCTGGGGACCCCCATCACTTCTCTTCCGGCTGGCCACTGAGAAGAGTTTTCCCTTTCCTTTTCTCTCTGTCTCTCTCCTTTTGATTTTATTTTTTCCCAAAGTAACTTTCACTGTTAGTGTTGATATACGCCATGAACTATGAGCTTCGCTTGCAAATTTTTGTGCACCTGTCTCAATATCCACTGTGCAATGATGGCTTTTTCTGCAACTTTCTAATATATTCCTGCACCCACTCGTCTTTTCTTGCCTTGACTTCTAAAAAATCATTTTCTGCGTCCCAGAGTCCGTGTTCCTTAATTTATGCAGAGTATTGTTGCCATCTGTCCTTTCATATGTGTGCTAAAACCCACAATGTCATCACGGACATCTTATCTAATACAGTTTCACAAGCTCCCTGCTTATTTTGGGATTCAACTTAGAGAGCAGTCCGCAAGAAGACTTGTACCCCAGTCAGCATGTAGTTCTGCTGACATCCCTAGTCTCCAAGGTTTATCTATAATCTTCCTTTCTGCGGTACCTCATGTGGAAGGAAAGAAGAAATCACCTGATGTCAAGCACCTGGGCAAGGGTAAATTTCATTTTGTAGGCATGGGCCAGGTTGTCTCTGATACCGATTCGAGTATTTTACTTATTTTCAAAGGTATATTAAAACCAGAAAACAATAATTTGCCTAAAACTATAGAACACAATATCGGTAAAACATGTAAGAAAGTCCCAGTGTATCTTTAGGGCTTTATATAACCACTTCCAAATTTTCTGCTGCATCCATTTTCTACACCCTTACCCTGGAATTGGAAACTGGATCATTCTATGCATATATACACCATTCTGTAAAACTGCTCACACTTACTTGTTAAAATATTGCTGGAGCTCCACTAAAAATCTTCCCCATATGGAAAACTTGGATCAGACGTAGGATTTCAGTTCAGCAATATTTTCTATGACTTTTTGGTTTTAGGGGACACTGCGCCTTACTGGTTGGATCAGCCAATACGGTGGATTGAGATGTCTTCATATCATGGCATTTTTTTGCAGCTTCCTTTTTCTGGATAGATTAACTCTATCTTTTAATATGTTTGACTGACCTGATCTGCTGACTGAATTTTCCCTGTTTAAAACAAACAAGGAAACACGCTGAACCTCCCAGGTGGCCAATACGGTGGGCAATTTAGCATGAATCAACACACATCTTCTGGGTCATATAACTAACTTTAAAGTAAAACCTAAAGAAATTATTGAGCGAAATTTGGAAAGAAAATAAATATGCTATTTAGACCAGCTTTCAAACACTAAAAGAAAAGGAAAAAATTGCACAGAGTAACTGCAATATTTCTGTGTTAAGACATCAAAATGTTAAATGCATGCTGAATGCCGATGCCATCTAGTAGTGTGCTTCTCCGAATCACTGCCGAGAGATCCAGCTTCTGCCCTCATCACTCTGTAGCAAGCATTGAAGTTTTGTATTTCTCAACTACGGATTACAACCCACAGGTGCATAATAAAAGACAACCCAAAAGGGTTATCCCCAGTTACCCCACAGTTACCAGTGCAACTTTTTGGGACAGTCATAAACTTCCAAGGTTGCAGGGTCAAATAGAACAGCTAAAGTAGTAGTTATGCTATACGTCTTCTTAATTTTGAGTAAATTTAAAGTTGCTATGAAATGTCTAATTTGAAATAATGTTACCAGACAGAAAGGCTTCTGAATTTTTAATTTTTTTTTTTTTAAAAAAAGCAGAATTGTGTCGAAAACTGGACATAAATATATAGATATATACACACACGCACATATACACAGGTATCCGTGGACACCTACACTAGGTCTCTATACATTTTTCTCCTGCTGCAATCTACTGTAACTTAGTCACAGAAAATACAATAGAAATTGCATTGGAAGCTGCAGACTTTACAATGCAATTTGCAGGCTTAATTTTCCTTCATTTTAAAAGTAATTGTTTATGTTTTTCCAAGCCAGAAAGTTGAATGTGCACAAAGGGTGCCCTTGGTGAAACTTCTGAGAGCTGAATGTCACTGCTGGTAGATGTCTGTATAGTTCAACTTTCAGCCTTAGCTGATTAACAACCACTTCTGACTATTTTTTATCAGTTAAGTAGGGCAGAGGAGATGCTTTTAAAATGCTCTTTTTAAACTTATAATTCTGACAATTTTTCTGGTTTTCATCTCCCTCCAGCAAATTGACATTTTTTTTTGCCAAAGAGCATGTGTACACGCAGGCAAACACACACACACACACACACGCACAAACGCATGCACAGACAAGGACACACAGATCAGCTTTAACACTTTGCAGTCATTCTTCTTCTCAAAGTAATTTACCGTAAAACAAACAAACAAACAAACAAACAAATTTATAACTGGTAAACATAGCTTTCCTTATTACTGACATTTAAGTAGTTCAGACAACGTCCTTAAATCAAAATGTCTCCTTCTCAGTAGCTATTTGGGGTCGGGGGGGGGGGAGAAAAATGAAAAAAGAAAAAATAAAAAAAGAAAAAAAGAAAAAAGAAAAAAAGAAAAAAGAAAAAAGAAAAAAAGAAAAAACAAGAAAAACGGAGAGTTTAAATCCTGTTCATATGTCTGTACCTACAGCAGCAGAATAATTATTAAATATAAAAAAGATGGTGGCAGTGGTATTTATCTCCACGCAGTGCGAATTTAGGGCAGGGATTTAACACAATATTATTAGAGAATGCTGACAGGGCATTGTTAATTCATCATCTGTACAATTCTGCTGCAGCAGGTTGGCTATTAAGCATGCTGCTCATAGAAATGGGTCAAACATGCAAATTAGCTCAGTACAGGTGTTACATTGTTCCTTTCCTCCAACTCCCGTAATGGAGATATACTCTCTACTCGATAGAGGGCCCTCTAGAGATTTAGTCCCATGAAGAGTCCACTTATTACCACCACTTTTTTTTTTTTTTTGAAAGGGAGGATAATGCAACAAACCCTCTCAGGTGTAGCATGCTTATGGGAAAATTATAAAAAGGTACTTTAAAAATAGGTGTCGCACAAGCAATTAATTTCATATATTAATCAGAACAGAATTAAAATCATACACATGATCAAGGCCACCTCATACTGCTAACTCAGCTTCACTGCATATGCACTATGTGCACTATGGCACAACGGTAACTGCATCAAGCTTGGTCTCCTGATTACTGCAATCTCCTGGAATGTGATGGATGTAGCTGTGAGTCCCTTTAAAGTCTTGTTTTCTCCAACCTGTAAGCTATTATGGGGTAAGGGTCTATTTGCAAAGGAAAGGCAGGTCCCAGCCATTCATTCAAGAGAACTCATGCCAGGGACAGAATTGACAGAATCTAGGTTTTGGATCTCGGGTGTAAAAATACATTTGCCTTCAGACAGGAACTGAGCCTTCAGGGTTGCCTAGGCATGCTTCATGCTCGGTATTTCCAAACTGTCTAATTTTAGACAGTTGTCTGAGTGTGAGTGTGCGTGTGTGGATTCAGTGAGGGAAGCTGAATGTCATTCTGATGCAACTCATTCACTGTAGAGGAAGCTTGGCTGCTTGTTTGCTGTACTTGATCTAGCCCTTGGGCCCTTATGTGCTTCTATAGACATCGTCTGAAGAAAATAAAGCAAGTGTTTCTGTAGAAATGATCAATAGTAAGTATAGCTTCACTGTGGGAATAAGCACAGGAAATTCCAAAAGGTTGCATAAATTTCTGTTTTGTATGAAAGACAAATTAGGAGATCAAACTTTATTCAACAAATGACTTACCCATGAATGGCCTAGAGCTTTGCAAGAAGTCAATTTTAAAACAAGGGATTTTTTTCTCTTTTGGGGAGTAATCGAAGGAATGCTGCAAACAACAGTCAGGAGAATGAGGGCAGAAGTGCGAAACAAAGACACTTGATTCGGGACAGGAGAGGAAAGGTAAATCCAGGTTGTAGCCAGCATTAACTTACTGTTCCAGTACTCTTCCTATTGTGCTTTATGAATACTACTAAAGTTTTAGGTATCATTTAAAAAACTGGAGATGATGCAGAGACCAGAAATCTGTTTAAAATATATACGTCTAATCTGTTTTGTTCTTTTCCTTATGGATAACAGAATAGCATCCTCATAAATATTAGGTGATTTTGCGAACAAGAATTGGGATGAGCACAAGAATGTAAGAATACAGTTCAGTCAGTGATGGATATGAGGAAAAAAGAGTAGATCTGATATTGCTGGAGGCAAGAAAGCAGTTTGGGTGTCAAAAGCAGGGAAACAGAACCAAATTTCCACATGTTCAACAGTCCCATGTACGTAGGTGAACTGGATGGCATCAAAGGATTATATTTCACATATTTAATTATCTTTCAGCTTCCTCATCACAAATTCTTATTAACAATGTATGCCTCAGTGATACTTTTCAAACTATTAAGCCCATTGCTGCTCCTAAATATCCAGTTTTCTGAAAATATAATTCCTCCCTGCTAAAACTAAAGAAGTCGTATTTTTTTTCCTTTTCTAAAAACCAAAAACCCACTAATTCATAGCTTTTCTAGTGAAGAAAGACTTCTGTAATTACTTATAAACATAGTGATGTAAAAGAATCCTACTTCTAGTTCATACGGGGCTAGGAGTCTCCAGAGCCTGCAAGAGAAGAAATACTTTGTAGACATATAATTAATCATTATTCATTTTGTTAAATAAATCTCAGTCTTACCTACTAGGTCTTTGTAGTGACAGGCTAATTAAATAACAAATTATCTTAAACAAAAATTTCTACCTATTTAAAATATGTCAGAAATTAACTTCAGCTACAAACAGATTTCACAGGAGGTGTCTCAGCTGTTAAATGTCATGCAGTCTTTATTTTAACAGGGAGAAACCTCAAGTTGAAAAGGTAAAGAAGACTCCGTAAAGTAACCAGAAAACCCACATTTGTTACAGAAAAGTAAAATATCAATACAGCTCTAGCATTTGCATGCATTTTGAAACTGCTTCTGCTTGGGATCTGCTTTTAAGCTGGGGCTCCCCTGCTTGTCCCCCTCCTGAGCTCTGCTGCAGATGCTGCGCAGCAATGCCCATGACAGTCCACGTCCTCTGTTGATGTGGAACATGAACCCCACCTGCAGGCCCATTTCCCAGCCCAGCCTTTTCCCATCCCCAGTTCCCAGGGGGATGCTCCATGCCTGGGGCTGGGGCTGTCCTGGTGCCCCCCTGGTTGTCCTGTTTCTGGCTGGGGTGGTGGGAGATGTCCTGGTGGCCAGACCCTGCCCTGCCGCCATGAGGAGCCTCCACCACCCTCTGCAGCCAACCTCAAGGAGCCTCCAGCCCCCACCGTGCCCTGGCATAATTCATTAAGCTGAATATGGATATCTATGTTTTGTATGTCTACATTTGTGATGCCGAGACCTTATGGATTATTAACTTCATCCTCATGTAGGCAGCTAAAGTAAGTTAGAAGAAGTGTATCAGAGGAGCTGTATCATCGTTTGCAAGAAGATTATGTTGTCAGAATTCAACACCTGTGAACTGGCAGAACAGATTCATAGAAAGAGAACTGTCCAAGTTAAATCATTGAAATCTCGAAGGTTACACACACACATATATATATATAAATGGAAGTTTTAGTTCTGTTATTGCAATACAAATTTGGAAGAAGAGTAGATATTTATGAAAAACATCATAGCATCTTTTATAAGCATGAGTAATGAAAACCTCAACTTCATGTATCATAATTTTTCACATTTATCTTAAGCCAAATTGCTTCCTATTTTTTTTTTTATGCAGTGTGCCTTCAACTCAAGAAATCAAGGGCCATGGAGGAAGATTTCTAAAGTTTCTGTGAAGAGAGGGACATACCTTATATGAGTTGCTTAAATTTCTTCTTCCTGTTGTTGCCAGGCTTCTTTCACTGAAGGTATATATAATCATTTGGGTTTATGTTTAATAAACATAAAGAGAATTGACACCAGAGTTTGCAATAATCCAAGACCAAGTGTAAAAATACCACAAGAGAAAAACACAAGATGGCTCTGTATAATATGCTCACTTGAACACTCCCACAGTACTTACCACAACTAAACAGACGGGTTCACTTTATTGTCAAAGTGTAATATGTACCATACAGAAGCCAGATACCACCAGCTCAGAAAGAGGTCAAGCAGAACAGCACTGCTTTACACGGCAACAGCCCAAAGGCAGAATTTTTGTTCCATGGAAGAAAATGGCAGAATTTTACAGTGTGAGAACTTGTTCTCGTTCCATGAGAAATAACTTTATTTAATGAGTTTATTTGAATAATATGTCAGATGGATATAAAGGTAAAATTCATACAGAAACAGTCAAAAATAGGTCAGAGCTGATTATGAATAGCATCATTCTAAAATATAACAACTATTTAAATTCCTCCTAGTAAAATCTTATGTAACTGTCATTGTCACTTTGTCGTATTTCTTGCATTTTAGTTGAAGTGAAGATTTACATTTGAATTTATGAGAGAGAAGTAAGCATCAGTAACTATTCAGAGATATAGTCAGCAAGCTCTTTGTAGCCAGCAACAGCTTGGCTATCTTACCACCACCTCTGCCTCCAAAGCTCGCGAATTTTTGGAGTGGTCAACAGTCTACCCACTTGGTATTCAGAGACAATTAATTTGCAGCAGATCAGAATCACTAATGTAAGTTTCTACATGGCAGTTAAAAACCTAAGGGTATCGCAAGAGCTATTCTAGCTGGAAAATGGTCTAAAGCAGCTGAGAGCTTTGGTTTTTTCCTAAAATTTGCTCACAGAACGGAAAATGGTAAAAAAAATGATAAAAGAAAAAAGTTACAAATGCCGATATTTTGTTTTTGTCAAAGAAGTTAGCGTTCTTTAAATCCTTTCCAGATGACATCTTGGTTACTTGTCATCTTAGTGAAAAATATCAGAAACTCCCTGAAGCATTATGGAATAAATAAACTTTGAACCACAGCTCTAAATCTCTCCATTCACACAAAGGATCATGGGATTTTAATGACACAAATGGGTCAGTGCCTTTGATTTATATCTCACCTAGTAGGGCACTAACCTCACCCTATGCTTGTTTACCTTTATTGTTATTTGGCTATATAAAGAGTGGTAGCGTCCATTATTCTTCATTTTAGGAGCTCAAAAAGAAAAGGAAATAGAAGCCTCATAACACATTCTGGTTTACCTCAAACCAGGACACACTCCTTGTATTCTTCAAAAGATAATGTTCATTCTTTCCCTTGTGGCCAAATCTCATTCAACAATCAAAGCAGCAAAGTGATAATTAATTACAATTAATGTAGTTACCCCAAGAAACCATGAGACGAACTAAAGGATAAACACTCTGCAGTTTTCTGATAAAAAGGCAGAGAAAGAGCATGCAGGCCATGTAAATGATAAGAAAGCAGGTGCATGAAACACCCAAAAGGAGGATGGGAAGAGCACGATAGTCCTGACGGAGCACTGCTGCCTACTGCTTTCCAAGCACTGCACGGGCAGCCTGACAATGTTGCTCTGCAAAGACACGATGTCTGAAATCACAGCTCTAACTCTGCACCGTGTGATAGATAGAGTGCAATCATCGCGCTGGGGAAATGGTCAGCACACACACCTTTGGCTTTTTACTGGCCTTTCCTCATGAGTGCGGCCCAGTGGTTTGGATTTTTTTCCCTTGAAGTTCTTGCCTCTGAGTTAACCCTGGGTTAACAAGGTCTGCTTGGAGGTATGCAGAGACTTGGGATTCACTTTTACATAGGCTCCAGCACCTGGGCTGACAGGTATTCCAAAAGCCCATCACAACAAATCTATTCTGCTGTGTACAGTGACAGAGTATCTTTTGCCTTTTTCGCTCTACCATGGTGTCTTTCTGGTGCAAACAGAAGTATGGTCAAGTACAAACTGGCACATGGTGATAAAGCAACAAAGCTCTCCTGGAGGGTGGAATTTGTGCCCCTGCAGTGGTGGGTATGCAATACATCTTCATCTGCCATCGGTATCCTAGCAAAATTGGTTTGCTGTCTTGGGAGTGAGAAGATATCCATCAGCTCAGCAGATGTGTATGCTTCCAGTGCCATGTAGCACCATGTAAAATAAAGGTGACCTTCCAACCTGGGAAGTCTGATCATCAGGTCATCTTGAATTTCACTATTCACAGGATGTAATCATGTGACTGACAGACTTCTGAAGAGAGGTACACCAAGGTCATTTGCAGCTTGTGAGCCAGGATGGGAAGAATAATAGTGAGAATGTTAATTCCTTATTAGCTTTCCCCCAAAAGCCCTACAAAAGATTTAAAAAGGGGATGATACTGGTAACTGAGCTTCGTCATTGTCAATGCTCTTAACTTACTATAAATGTACAGAACTTTTCTTATGTACGCTGAAATGCCAAAAGCAATTGCCATGAATACTCATCAAAGTCATAATACAGTTTCAATGTTTTTCATTGAAACAACCTAATAGAAAGGGAAATGTCAGAAAAGAATATAATAGCTGCTAAACGTTGTAAAAACCAGCTCCTATTCTGCTTTAATTTAAGCACTTCATTTTGCTTTTACACATCTCAGTGATTAGTGGAATAAAATTGTGGTTTGAGTTTAGCACACAGTTAATTTGAAGAGCTGTAATCTTTTGCTTCAATCTACTCTCTTTACCTTCACCTGAACACAGCTCAGTATTTATTTCAGTTTCTCAGTTAAATATTTACAAGGACATGAATCCATCCACTGGAAAATAAAAAATTCAGAATGTCAAAAGATTATTTTCTTAAATACTTGAATAGCACGGAGTCTAGGGCTCCCATAGCAAAATTTTCTCAAATAAAGGCAGCATTTTTCTTATAGTTTTGACAAGTGTCAAAAGTCACGGTTATTGTCACCTCAAACCATCTGGTTTTCTCACTCCTGCAGGGTGCGGTGCTGAGAGTACCGAGTGGCTTTGCAGACTAAGACACTGCTGTGATGAGTCACTACTTATAGCATTCTGCATTTTGCAGGACAGCAAAGAAAGTTTGTCCAATATTATAATTCCAGCAAAGTTGAAAGAAGTCTTATTTTCAGGATTTGTGTTCTTTTGACATAGCACTAAAAGTATGCAAAAAGGTAAGAATGTTTATCCAAAGGTTACAATCTGTCACTGTCATAAAATTCAGAACTAAAATTAAAGCCAATTAAAAGTAGGAGGCCAATGACAATGTTTTGGATTGAATGACTGTAAGGAATCCTGAGACTAAATTCTTTTGTGCTGGAGTAAAATGCACTTTAAAACATAGGTCTTTCTAATAATATTTAAAGAGAACTACATACTGAAAAAAGGAATTCATGTAGGCCAACCTGTATACTCAGTTGAACTGTATTAAATTCTAACATTTTCACCAAAAATAAATTCTGGCACACTTTTATTTTCCCTAACTATGGAGATTGGCTTTGAAAATCAGAGCTCAGAGTTTCCAAGTTCCCATTGGGAAAATGCACAATAAATAACTGTACTGCCTATACAATAAATTGAAATTTGAAAATAAAGGTGCGCTGTGTTTCCTTAGAAAGATTAAAGAGCCCGAGTACTACAGAAGTAGATCACAATTGTCTCACTATTATTTTGTAATTTTTCCCATCATATTTGTCATATCCACATCTTTTATCTTCTGTCTAAACTCTAAGGTCTCTAAAGAATTAATCAAATGAGGAGCTGGTGCAGATCTTGTTCTAAGTGGACAGGGGCCTCTTGCCGCTATCCCAGTACAAATCAGTATTAGATACAGAAATTATGGCCTCTGAATGAATTATATAACAATTGAGATAACAGGTTCTGCCTTGGACTCACACAGGTAGAAGAACGAGAAAAAACTTGAAGCCCAAATAGACACTGATGCTCAGTAGTGCCCTCAGATTGGGCTAGCGACAAAATTTGCTGCCTCTCTACATTACTTTTTGGTAAGAGCAGCTGTTGGGCTTGCAATGTCAGAGAGAATTCTTGCTGAGGGAACCTGAGGTGTGTCCAAGTCTCCGCTGACTTTGCCCATTTCATCCATGTTTGTGGTAACCTCAAACAACAAGGAAGGAAAAGAGACATTCTGGACTCATGGCAAAGCTTACAGCAAGGTGGTTGAAGTTTATAGGAAGCCTGAACTCAACCTTGCATGGAATATGTAGAAGTAAAACACACTTTCCTGGTAATAGGATTTGGGAGTGTAACTTCAGGTAGGTTACAGTGCAGCCGTAGCCTGTCAGCTTAGGAGAAGCCTTCCACTGTGTCTGGTGCACCTGGGGAAACAAAAATCACAATGGAACCTGGACTACTACTGTGGAAATGAAGGGAGAGAGGTGTCTCAAATACTTGAGTCCTTATTCAGGTTTTATTCAGTGCAGAATGCAAACTTCTTATGGTTTCAGGACTTCATTCTTTACAATGAGGCTATATAGTAATGAAATGCAATTTTAAAGCTGCTTAGCATCTGGGTTACCTATATACTACTTTTCTGAGACAGATATTTAGAGTGAGAGAAATGAACAGTGAGAGAATGCACACCAACATACTGCCACTTTTGTTGACAATTTTCTCAGAGATTTCTAATAGAATAGGCAAATAAACATCAGTTGATTGAAATTATTTGTGAGCACCTTTTCCCAAAACAGAGCTTTTGAAACACATATTCACAAGAAACCATAAAGTCCATACCCAGAACAACAGACTACAGGGTCTCACCATCGCTCTTTTTTTTTTTTTTTTTTAACAAAATGAATCAAAATGCCTCATTTTCATTCAGATTTACACTGAAAATATTCTTATTTCTTGTCAGCTAGATCTTATTTCAGTAGTAGAGAGGGAACTACCTCTTAATTTTCAGTTCATTTGGTCTTTCAGAGACCTATTATTGGAGTATTATAGAGAAACCTGAAATATGGCTGGCTCTGCATTTTCTCTCAAGTTATTTGGTCTTTGGGATTAACAGTTAAGGGAGTTGTCCTCTGATCAAGCCAATGGGAGCAAAATTGTTTGGATTTTTTTACTTCTTTTTTTCATATATACCATACAAACTGGTTAAACTGTCTATGGAAAAGATTTATGGTCAGTTCTCAAGTTGTAATATTACAAATCCATCAATAATCTGATGAGAAAAATGGATACAGTATAATCTTAAAGCTAGAAGTTGCCACAAAAGCACAAGAGGAAAGCTACTGAAGTAACACCAGTAAATGCAATATTGCCGGTTGACCAATTATTAGCAACAGTTGAATTAAACTGAGTTGGAGGAAAACCAAGTTTTTCCAGAGCAAGGTTTCCAGCATATTGAGACTAATGGAGACTAAAAGGGAGAATTTGCAAGTGAAATGATTTCACTTCCTAGTGAGTTGGAATTCATATCCTTAAAAAGTAAGAGAGGGACTGAATATATATAAAAATTTATGTTGAAACAGACAGGTAAGTCTGGTTTTTTTTATATATATATACACACAAAACTTATACATATATATATACACATATAAAAAACCTGTGGGAAACAGCGTGGTAACATGAATGAGTTTCTTCCCAGTTTGCAGTATGCAGTGTTCGAGGTAATATTAACCGGCTCACCAAGACTACAGAAATGAAGATGAGACTTCTTCACACTTACTTATACTGATCTTTAATGTTAAACATATTAGCTTGCTAATGTTAATTCCTTTGGACTACATTTTGACACCTTTAATGACAGAATTAAATATTCCATTTACCCAATAAGTGCACAATATTGTTAATTTTTGCCCACAACATGGACAGGAGGAAGACTGAGGGCACTCACATGATAGGCTCTTATCCCTTTAATGCATAATGTATTCTTATTGTAGGGGCACCAAAAGGTCCCATTAAAGTTTCAGAAATTTAACATACTAGATAGATTTTTCATGGAATTGTCATGCCATTTAAAAAGTAAAGTCCAAACTGTATTAGTCATTGAATTAGATAGAAGTTTCCCATGAGAACTTTAGATAATCTTCATCCATCAATCATGGAAGCACATGCTAGTTTGCTGGTTGACTACAGTTTACAGATTTTAATATGTTTTTTTTCAAGATTTTAATGTATTTTATATTTGTTGATTTTTATTTTTTTTTTACAAATTGTGACTAAATACATCTAGATTCTTTTTTAGTTTGAGATCACATCAAAGAAAATAGGATTTCTGAAAGCAAGCTTATTTCCATTGTCCTGAGGGTAGGAACATGTAATTATTTAATCACATGACGTATTTCAACCTAAAAAGTTTCTGCCCATTGGCTAAGCCTTCATAAATGATTAGTTTTAGCCTACTTTGTCTGGGAAGCAAAACGTACACATTTTAAATACCTTCACTGTGGGTCAACATGACAATTTTTTCTCATGGTTCTAGTATGCACAGATGGAAAGTTGGAACTCTTATGTTCATTTTTTTTTTTTTAAATTTCTAACACTTATACAAACCATGGACCAAAGTGGTAAAGGCTGAGCAACTGTGAGTTGAGGCAACTCAACGACTTAACTTCCTGAATAAAGCTACCCTATACAAGTTTCCATCTGTGTCAAAAACATTATCCAACCTTAGAAAAGAAAGCCTTGAGCCTACTGATGAATTCCATCAATAAAAGCAGGATTGAAGGTTATATAGATTTGCAGTATTGAATAGTTAGCATTACTAGAGCTCTTCAAAATTTTAAGAGCACTTTAGTTTTGAAGATTGAAATGCTCATAATAATATGAAGTGGTCTCATAATTTCAAATCACTCTATGCTGCAGATCCCCAGATTCGTATTACTGCTAAATTTCAGCTGCTCATTTATTATAATCAACCTGTTGTTTTAGAAAAGTGTTGCACTGCCTTTTTTACCAAGACTCAAGACCTCATTCTAAATATACAGTGAAATTATCCGGGCCTTATGAATGATGTCCTTAAAAATGCAAAAAAACAACAGAGAAACAAACCAAGCCACCCAATGACCTTGATAAAACCTTACTGTATCAGCTGAGGTAAAAACACAGAAAAGTTGTGTTACATAAATTTGTCATACGTTTTTTTGATATGGAAATTAAACAAAGTAGAACACAATTGACACTTGGTAACATTCTCCTTTCACTTGTTAATACAAATATTTTTGGGAGCAATCTACCATCAAGTAGCTAATTAACTGCTTACATTAAGATGAGAGAGACAGACTCTTCTCAGTAGTGCTCACTACTGAGCACTACTCAGACAGGAAAAGAGGCATTGGGCACAAACTAAAAAACATGAAACGCAAAAAATACTTTTTTACTATGAAGGTGGTCAAATATTGGAACAGTTTTCCCAGAGAGGTTGTGGTGTCTCCAGTCCTGGAGATACTCAAAACCAGACTGGATACAGTCCTGGGTAATCTGCTGTAGCTGATCCTGCTTAAACAGGGAGGTTTGACTAGTTGATCTGAAAAGGACCTTTCCATCATCTGGAGTGCTGTGTCCAGTTCTGGGCTTCTCAGTGCAAGAGAGACATGGATATACTGGAGAGAGTCCAGTGTAAGCACCACAAAGATAAGAGTCTAGAGCATCTCTCCTGTGAGGAAAGGCTGAGAGAGCTGGGACTGTTTAGCCTTGAGAAGAGAAGGTTCAGGGGGAAACTTATCGATGTGTATCTGAAGGGCAGGTCCAAAAAGGACAGACCCAGGCACTTTTCTTTAGTGTCCGGTGACAGGACAAGAAGCAAGGAGCACAAACTGAAACACAGGAGGTGTCACATGAAAGTCAGGAAACACTTTCTTACTTGGAGGGTAACTGTGCACTGGTACATTTGCCCAGAGGGATTGTGAAGTCTCCATTCTTGGAGATATTCAAAAGCCATCTGGACATGGTCCTGGGCAACTGGATTTAGGTGGCCCTGCTTGAGCAGATAGATTGGGCAAGATGACCTCGTTCCCTTAAAACCTCAACCATTCTCTGATTCCATTTGTAAGTACCACGTCATACAGAGCATCTTTCATTGTTGTCTTTTTGATCATCTGTGTCAGAAAGCTGTCAATGCTCTCCAGAAATCTTCTAGACTGCTTGTGCCCTACTGTGTTGTCTTTCCAGGTTAAAGTTTGATTAAAGTTCACCATGAACTGTTCACAGGGCCTGTGAACTTGAGATGTCTTCCAGTTGTTTGAAGAAGGCCTCACCTTCTTCTTCTTCCTGATGAGGAAGTCCATAGCATGTACCCACTACAACAGCAACCATATTGCTCTGCCCACTAATCTTGAGCCATAAATTCTCCACTGACTTCTGACCCATCCCAAAGCAGAGCCTCATGAACTCCTGTTGCTCTCTCACAAAAAATGCAACATGTCCCCCTCGTCACTTTCTAGCTTGTCCTTCCTAAAGAACCTCTATCTATCCATCCCGGCAATCAAGCTATGTGAGCTATCCCACCATGTTTCTGTGATCCCAGTGAGGTCATAGCCTTGTAACTGCACACAGACTTCTCATTCCTCCTGGTTGTTCCCCAGGAATGCACATCTGGGTTACAGTTCACATAATGATAACACTGAAACTTGGGCTTAGCTTTAATTTCTCAGTATGTATGCCTTGGACACCACTTTTTTAGAAGGTTTCATGTTCAAAAATTGCCCCTTGCCCATGATCCTTAGCTTAGGGGCTCCCAGTGCACCAATACTGAGGTAAAGATTAGCTGCAATTACATCTTTGAATCTAAGAGGGGTGATACCTTTTCAAAGTTTGTCAGTATAAATTATAACTAATATGTAATGACTGACACTCTGCCGTGGCTTAAAGAGTTATTGACTGATTAATGCCACAATTTCAAATTGACCAATCAGTTTAAAATGCACTTATGGTACAGATACTCTAAAGCAAATCTCATTATTTCTATGAGGAAACTGAAGTGAGACTCAGGTAATCACTTGCCAAATTTTGCCAGTCATTTGTCAATGGACGTTTTCTTCCATAGCTTTAAGCTGGAAGAGGAAGCACTATGTGTCACATAGCAGAAACTGTCATGACTGACTCCAGAGATCCAACAAACCGAACCTTAGCGTAACACGCAAAGATGAGTCCATGGAGATGACAAACTCCTGTAGCCACTGAGGTTTGAAGGAAGGTGCTAAACTTATATGCCAGATATTCAGCAGTGGCCTGGGTGGCTGTACTTGCACCCATTTTCTTGAGTTGTCAGAGAGCCAATGAGTCTCTGAAAAGCACATTTGACTTGGTCTGGGGTAACGATCACTTGGCACAGTAGCACTGACTGTAAGCACTTTCTGTTTCCTCCCTTGAAATAGAAAATTCACCTTATATTTGGAGCTGCCTTACATTCATGCCAGTGCAGTGTCCTCAAATAATCTGTCTTTTTTGCACTCAATACCAGTCAACTAATCTCTTTAAACTAATCTGAAGGCAGGTTTTTGTCTCTGGATTTAGAGTGGTAAATAAATGTGACCATGGTTGAATGGGTAAAGGAATAAACCGTAAATAAAGATAAGAAACACCGACAAATAAAGTAGGTGTTTTTTTCTATTTTTCTGATATTTTAAAAGATGAAACTCTGAATGACTAGCACCATTCCTTTTTAGTTTTATCCCAGAAAGACTTGACCCTGAGGATTTGCATTTGCTACAGTGAGAGAGAGGTATGTCCTTCTGGCAACATTCACTGTTGAGAAGGTACTTCTGTTGGTGTGCCTGCCCAGAGGGATGTCAAGTGCTGCTGTGTTAGTGCAGTCTCCCACTGCCCTTCACTCCTGGACCTTTGATGATCTCACTTAAGGTTTCATTTGAGGGATGAGGTCTCACTGGAGGAATATGCTCATGTGGTCCTGAACTACAACTGGAAAACTGACTGGATGTACATCATATTATTGAAGACATCTGTTGGTTTGCAAGAAGGTAGTTTTTTTTACTGGGGAATTATCATCCCGTGTTTTCTTTGTGCAATTAATAATAAGGGACAGTACAATCCCATGTGTCATAATCAAGGTATTTGCCGAAACAGGAAATTAGAGATGTGCCATCAGTGAGATTCAGTCTACTTGTGATTGCAGGGCATACAGCACTGAATATGCAAGATTTGAGCACTCTAAACTTTCTGTGCTTCCCTTGGGCACTTTTGCAAAGTAGATATCTATCCACTTGAGTTTGGATTGCAGGTTTTCATGGAGCTTTTGGCAGATCTAGGCACTCTTTCCCCAGAACTCAGCATCAATGGGCAACTACACTCATACTCCCCAACTAAACCTTAAGAACCAATACAGCTTCCATGTATGGTGTAAAGCTGAAAAACAAGAAAATGCATAATTTATAAAAGCCCTAAAAGGGTTAACAGTTTTGGAGCATAATAGTGAGATTCAGATGTTGAATTTCGATACTAAATAGGAGAAACCGAGACAGATTTGATCCTCCCCTTCATATGCACCGTCAGGATATACTCAGCCATTTATATATTGTGGGAATGGAAAATGAAAAGCTTACTTCTATATCTATATTATTTATTCAATACCTTCATTTTCTTTACAGAATCTGACTGCATCTTTATGCTCGTGACTGTGTAGAGGATTTTTTACGTATGTTAACAGCTATTCAATAAATCTCAATTTTATGATTTTTACAGCATTGTAAAACAGAACAGAGAAATTTTTAATGGACAGTAGGTTCACAGGCATTACCAATGCATGTTCTTCCATCTTCTGCCAGCTTGTAAGGTTCAGTACAGAGACATTTGTAGCTGCCTTTAGTGTTAATGCATTTAGCAGAGTGAGAGCATGGTGGATTAATTTGATTTTCACATTCATTGATGTCTGCAAAATGAATACACACTGATCAATAATCATTACAAATTACAGAGAGGGATTAATATCTTCTCATACACACTTTCTGCAAGTATTCGTAAATGAAAGGTATTGTACACTTTCAGTGACACATAGATACTGTCAAAGATCCTCATTGTTACTATTTAAAGCACAAAGTTGGGAGTTTTTTGTTTTGATTTGATTTTTCTGCTTGTTTGGTTTTAAGCTGGAAATGATGAAAAAAATAAAATGTTTTGGTAATTCACCAAAAGCTACAAATGGCAATTGGTTGAATTTTCAAAAATACAGACTCTAAACTTGAGAGCTCTTCTTGCCTTCATTTATGTTCTAAGACTTTCGTTCCCCTATAAACTTTTTCCATACTGTGCTCTATAGAGGTAGTGAAAATAAAAACACTGACACAATTCTATACACTTCTAGCCATGATTTTGAGGAGTCAAGGATTCAGGTGAGCTTTGGATACAAAAACAGTTATTTGTGATATCACTGCAAAGATGGTTGTTTCTAGATGCTATATTAGTTCTGTAAAATGACAATATCCTGACAGAATGATGAGCAGATGAACAATTATCCATTGGAAAATGCACATAAACATATTGTTCCTGAGTCCAATCAAGACCTTTCACTCTCACATTCTGATTGGGTGATGAAATGGGAGTCAGTGTGGTGTGCAGGAAAGAAAGTACTCAATAAGAGAAAGAATGGACTCATTTCCATATTTCTGCATCTTCCTTCTTTCTTTGATTCAGGCAACTGAATCAGTTGTTAGGCAACTTTGATTCAGTTGCCTAAAGATAGGCGCCCAGCACTGGTTCAGATAGTTTCCCATTAGTCCTGTGAAGTATTTGTCAGATTGTTCGATGCCTCTGACCCATGTCCCTGGGAAGAACTGCTAGGCCGTGTGTGGGCAAGTAGCTGAGCCTTCAGCGTCTTCTCTTTTTGGTTCTATTCCTGTCCTTTCCTTCCCTACCCTACCACAACGTTTGATCTGCTACTTCAGTCGTAATAGCTCTTTTTGATCAGTATTAGAAACTGACCTTGTAGGAATGACTTAGTGTAGCACTGTCACTCAGATCATTTATGGAATTCTCACGTTGGAAATAGGATCAAGCCTGATCCTCTCTTAAATTTTAATACGAAGCAGTAGCTGTGTCCAAACCTAGCCATCAACTGACAGTCAAAAGACTAATCATGCAAGGAATAATCTTAAACTTCAGAACCCTTAAGAAACACTAACTCTCATCACACCTCTCTGAAGCAGGAAAATAATTTGTTGTTCAGGATGAAGATTCCTGAATAAGTATTATTCCCTTCAAGACTACGTTTTGGGTTAACTCCCACTGGCTTCGTCATCATCTGTGAAGGAAAACCTGCCCTGGTTTTGCCTGCACTGTAATTAAAATGTGTTATTTCAGCTTTTGTAGATCCATAGTCATGAATCTGTTAACTAGCTAACTCTTTTTTCCATCACTAAATAGTGCATGTCAGTTCTTGCCAGTCTATCCTACTACTCAGAGAGCAGCACTTTATTAAAGCAAAGTAAACAGGGTTATCTATCAAGAGTAAGATAACGCTTAATATAAAGAAAGGTAGCATAGTCTAGCACTAAATGACTTCCTGAATCAGTAGAAATGATTTCTGTCAAAGCCAAAGTTAGTAAGCAGGAATCAACAGCTCTCAGATTCCTATGCTTTTGCCAGCAGGCCACTCTGTCTTTTCCAGAGCAGCATATAATTTTGAAACCATCTGCAGAAATGCTAAGCTCTATCCTCCTCATTATATTGCTTGACTTATTCCTAATTTGCTGAACATTTAAAAGAATGAGAACACATTGCACAGACATGGATGGAACAAAGTACTTTCTACTGTAAAACTCAAGTAGCATCTGCATAAGTGGGTTTTGATGGTTTTCTTTTAATAAAGGCATTGCTTATTTAATATATGCAGCAGCTTGTTTTCCTATAGCAGATATACAATCTTTTGTTTACATTACTGAACATATTAAAAGAAACTAGGACAAGGAATGATTCATTCATATAACTTATTTATTCAGTTTGCTGCCAGAACATTAATTTATTGAAAAGATTTTATTATAATTCATTTAACAGCTTTATTCCTTTATATGGTATTTGTGTGGGTGGAATTCAGTGGATAAATAGGATTTGAATAAAGGAAAGAGCTGCAAATTTCATCTGACTTTTTCCATACCAGGTATACAATTAGAATGAATAGCTTTCTATTCTGCTGTCAGAGAAATACTGATAAGCAGACTTTATTGCGGATCAGCTGCAGCACTTGCATTCAAATTAATTTACCACCATCCATAATATATTCCTAAATACGGCCTTTTCAGGTTTCATTTTCTCTCATGTTCTTATAAAGCTGAGCAGTTTGAGTATGTGCGTGTATATATATATATTAAAAAATATATATACACACACCATTATAAACATACACATTTGAAATGCCAACAGAGATAATTCATCCTTCATAGCTGCGAAGAGTGAAGGTCTTGTAATGAAACATTTGCCACATTATCTTTCTTCCTATCCTATTCTATTCAACAGTAAAAATAAGGCAAAAAAAGGAGAGAAGATAAAAGAATGATTAAAATAACAGAAAAGTATTCCCCTGAAAATGTGCGTGAAATGTCAAAACCAGTATCTTTTTACTGATTTTTCACCTGCTCTACTCTTGTACCTGAAGAAGTAATTCACTTCTGACGAATCTTTTCACAACTATTTGGGGAAGGAGGTTGGAACTGAAGTGATAATTAATTTGCTTAATTTCACTTATTCACTCCACAGTATTTTCTTCTTTGTCACTTTTGCTTAACTTATTAGGGTGATACATGAACTACTGGTGCTGAGCTCATTTTGTATCTGGAGCATCCATTGAAACAATGCTAGGAAAATGACAACTGTCTTGCTGTTATGTTGAATGTAAGAGGAAGCAATGTATAATTCTGATTTGCTGTTTTTTCTCTACTGGTAGTTAATTGACTTATTTTTGCTTAATTAGCTAATTTTTAGTGACATTTTCCTATCATCAACCTGATTGCTGAATGAGAGTGGGTGGAGACTGAGATAGCAATTCTGGATGAAGGAGAGTTTCACGTTATCTTGTTACTGTACCTACAAACCCAGAATGTTGACTATAAGAGAACATAGGAGGGAGTTCACTTCTGATGAGCCGTGCTGGACTTTAGCTTTTAGAAAATTCAGAAACAACAAAAAAATGGATACCTATACAAACGGGAGCCTCAAAGTTCCATCCTTCGCTTGTGCAGGTTAATTGCTCTTCTCCTTGTAATTGAAATCCATATTCACATGAATAAGTCACTGTAGATTTTCCAAATTCCGAACAGTATACAAAATCACCATTTTCCACACTCTTTGGTGTTCCACATATTTCCTCTACAAATAAAAAGCTCTTAAGTACAAGCTCTTAAAAAATTGCCACATTACCCTCGAAACTTTATTCTCCATTATTGCTCTAAACTAACTTCAGTGAAATTACTCACAAGTTTTAAGGTGATCAAGAATTAAATTGTTCATTTCTGGACAAGAATTTATATAGAATACCTCAGGTTTGACTTTTATACCTTGTAAAATTAGCGTTGTCTTCTAACAGTGTGTTCTGCAGAGTTCTTATTCAATATTTTCTATCTGTCTAAGAACTCCTGCCCCAATTGCCATGATGTCTGGATGTCTGAGAAGCCATTGATGTTATCAGAGTGAATTCGGCAAACACTATCTTTTTTACAAAAGAAGTTGAGAAAGAAGGAGAGAAAGACCTAGATCCCATTTCTAAGTGTTAGAAATACTGAAGATCTGCATCTGACAAGTAACTCAAGACCCGCCACAATCAAGTTCAGGGCTCTTAACTGCTGATTACTCTCCCCTCTCATCAGAAAAGACTGGTAATTACCAGATTACCTTCCTGGTAGAATTCTTGCCAAGCTTCTAAGTTCATCCCAGATATATTGTCACAATGCTTAAAATCCTGCGGATACTTTGCAAGTTGGAAGGCATCTGCTGGCACTTCAGAAATCCCTGTGTTGTCACAAATTACGCGGGACAAGGAGTGTTTTTTGAGTTCATGTTTTTGAGCTTCCGTGAAAACATTATCATTTTCCCACCAAAATCTGGAAAGATTGACAGAAAAATTTTGAAAAGGTCAAACTCAAAGAGCTGATTATTCTTAATTTCACAGTACCCTACATAAAAGACCAAAAATAAGAATAATAGCAAAACATAGGTGCATACAACAATAATAAAAGTAAACACCATGATCTGAAGACTTACATACCCAGCTTGAAAGTCAAGAAAAGACTAGTGTGAGTTTGAAATACCGGTCAACTCAGATGATGTGTTAAAGTCAGCTGTTTAAAACTATTAATTATTCACATTTGCAGAATTGCATTTCATTGATGATACAGGGACACAAAAAAGCTACAATCCTGAGAAAAAAGCTTGGAGATAATGTCTTTGAACTGGATGCTTAATCTTATGCACACCAGCATTCAGTGTGCACTCATGAATTGTTTTAAGCATAAATTACAGGAGGGTTACAGGAGTAGCCGTAATAGATTTTCCTATACCATAGCTTTTGAATTCTGCTTGTCATTACTGAATGGTTGCTATGAAAACAAGGTATTGCTGAATGCTCCTCTGTTTAATATGAAGTTTTTCATTTGCTAAGAAAGCTGAAGATATGCAGTTTAATTATAGCAGAAAATTGTAAGACAGTAATTGTGCTTTTTGATCATACAAAAAGGTAAGCTAAGAGGACTGGCTGGAACAGAGAGGAGCTGCTTTTTCCATTTTATCAGTTCGGGAGTGTGGTGGCAGAACACAAGAACCAGTTGGTGCTACAAAGGTGTATCTATTTAAATTATAT